>JAUUEB010469314.1:0-11718 GCA_032362205.1 Clione limacina | reverse complement strand
CACTTGAATGGCCTAAATCCATCCTGGTTCTCTTTATGTTTGGAATTTTACCAATTATTTTATTGTTTTCAATGAAAGTATACCTTCAATACCTAGTCTGAGAAATTACTTTGGTATTTTTGTTGCCTTTTCATTGTATCTTGACAAAATTAACACGCCATTGGTTGTTTACGTTTAGCGGAGAAAAGTAGGTCATAAAGTGATACCTTTTCGGCTTCCGGTTTGGCTGACCTTTTAACCCTTTGTGTATTGGTCAATTGTTCTATAGTTGCCACAGTCCTTGACATTTTCACTTTTGTGTAGCATGACAAATTCTTGTAGGTTCCAGTCCTGGGACCATTGAAATGTTCTCCATATTTGGCAGCTATGATAGTGAATGGCTAATATTCCTGATTCACCAGAGTGCTTTACAAGCTCACTCGGAATTTTATCAAGTCCTTCTGCTTTGAAAGTGTTTGGTTGTTTGATTGCATCTCTTAAAAGTGCTCTGGTTCTTGATTTGTCACGTTTAGGTCAGGACAGGGAGAGTCCTTTGCGGCAGTGTTCTCAACAAGAATGATCCATATTCGTATGATTACTATATAGAAATGAAAAATTCAGTGTCACATTTTATGTCACTATTAATTCGTTTGTTCGTTATTTTGGTAATATAACATCAGGAATTTTGATGATTTTTGCCATACAGGTCTTTGCTACATTATTCCATATCTAAAAATAGTTCCAGTTAGAGCTTTTGTTTGGAAATTACAGTTTCAAGGTCACTCTGAAAAACAATAAAAACAGCTGAAATGACAGGCATTACTTAAGCCATACCAGAAGTAGACAAATTGCCTTATGGTCATAAAAGTTTTTGTAAGACAACAAATGTTGGCAGGGGGTAAAGGACAATGTGTCGAAAGATGTCATCGCTCCTCCAGTTTGGCTGGACGTTGGGTTTAATGTATCAAAAGACCCTGTACAGTTGACTCAGTGTACAAGGAACCTCCGTTAAACAAAACATTCCTATCCACAGATTGTGACTGTTGTTTCAACTGTAAATCCCAGATTTTTTTCCTTAATAAACAATAGTAAAACGTTACTGTTAACAAACAAAAAATATTGCCAGTACAAATAAAAAGAATAAGTTACCACAAAAGATCACCAACATGACTTCTAAAAAACCAAAAGAATATAAAAAGACAGAGGAAATAGCAAAAATGAAAAATGAGACAGACTTGGCTTTTTAATTTTACACCTATATCTCCAATAAAAAATAACCATGGAATATAATCATTCATGCTGATGTTAGTTGGTTTATCCTTTTGGTAAAACCCGACATTTTTCCTACGATAGCCATACAATTACTTCAACGAAATTCTGTATTTAAAGAAGCAAACAGCTGGTCCTGGCAGGTTGGTTGAAACCTGTATATTCTGTATCAGGAAGCAAAAAAGATTGCCAAATAGAATGGTCAACAATGCAAAGCGCTCTGCTGAATCCAAAGAATATATATCTACAGACAAGAACTGCAGGAACAACGCCTTTTAAATGGCAAAGCAATCTAAATAGGTCACTTAAAGTAAAAGTATATCAAAAAGAAAATCCTAGTGTGACACCATGCAACATCGCGAGGAAGGCCCCTTTCTGTGAGTTACCACCCATCCTGTGGAAGTTGCACAGTGGTCCTATGGGGTGTCATATTGTTTGGGTATATTCATGTGGTTTAAATTGGACTACTTGTGACTTCTCACAAGTCCAATTCTTGCCAGAAAGAACTTGCCACATCCCGAACATGTGTGGTCATAGTCATAGTCTGAGTATAAAATTGCTCTGCAAAGAGGTGTCTTTGGCATTTGAACTGTGTCCCGCCCATATCAGCTGAACTTTCTTCAGAATGTTGACAATTTTGTAAGCATTGGCACGTTGATCAACAAAACATAACAAAAAAATCATGTTTTTGGTAAACAAGAAGCTTCACTTCAATTATTACAATCAAGAATAAACACGAGATAAGAATATCATTTTTGTAGATCATTAATTTATTAAAGATCAACAACCTACAGTCTAAAATGAAACATTTCAACCATTACATAAATCAGCTTTTTAATGGTTTCAATTCTATGTTCTAATGATGCAAGTAGAAAGACTGACATGGATGAGAGGTGAATAAAAAAAATGTAGGATTTCAAACAATTCACAAATGTTGAATCAAATCAATCAATCTTAGCCACTTGGTAAATATTATTCTCCCAGCTTGTAATACAAAGCTTAATGAGATTTTTGACAGTCTATTGGTCTTAAAGAAGGACTGAGCAAAAATATTTGTCTCTACATTTCTTTTCTTTTTTTGTATTTCTTTGACCTCAACAAATTCTTGAAATGTCGCTGGGGGTGATATTTAATACTTAGAAATATTAATAATAATAATGCACCATGTTTTCAGTTTCTATTACCTTCACCCTGTCACCTTTAACCAGCTTCATTTCAGGGTCATAAATGCATGAAATAACATAAAATAAAATACTAACAAAAGCAAGTTTCATTATTGAAATTGGCCTCCAAGTCTAAGGCAATGTAGAAGAAGGAATGGAAAATGTTCAGGAAAGGAAATAGAATAAAGATATAAAATAAATCATTCAATTTGACACTTGTGATGCATGCACATAAATTTATCAGATCATTATTGATCACTTTCACAAAATTGTGACACTTCAGATAGATAAGTCCTGTATGTTGCCGATTTTGACTCTGAGCGAACAGCATGTAATATTGCATATGCTTTTATTTGAATTATACGTTAATTAACTTCTTTTTAAAAAGATGTTTTCTCAAAACAATACTTTTAAGACATAGCACACTGAACAACTGTTATTGTTTTTTTCGAAAAATGGTTTTGTAATTATTATAAAGAATAAGAAATGATCTCAAAGTTCATAATGTGCGACATAAGGAACATTTAGATCTGAAGCGTTACAATTGTCTCTATTACAAGTTCATGTCAAACAAATTTGAGGGATAAAATGTTTTCTTGCCTCCATTTCCCGACAAACATAAAAGTCATAAAAAACGTTTCACACCGAATGTAAAGAAGAACTATAAGAGCTTTAAAACCTAAACTATTTCATCTCCAACTAATGTGTCTGTCTAATAACTAAAACAACAATCTATTGAACACAGAAAAAGGATCACAGGCAGTACATATAAATCATATCTATAGCATAGTAGCATGTTGTTCAATCCAACCTTTCACATGGCATTTTTCAATCACACTGTATCTGTATCTGTCTCTATACGTCCAATGGACCACTTCTAGCATTTAATGGATGGTTAATGTATGTTGTATATGGCACAGGCAGGAGATGGTGTGTAGTGAAAGGGTTTCGGAAACACAATACATACTAATTAGACTAAGTCAGTAGGTTTGGAGTGATATTATGTGGTCCACTTATTTTTTAAATGCATAATGGCAGTCCTTTTGTTAATCCCAAAGAAGGTACATTGAACACTACATCTACTCTAGTAAGAAAATGTCAATCAAAATTATAAAGATATTGCCTTTCATTACTGAATACTGAACCATCAGAAACATTATGAACCAGTTTAATATGATGTAAAAAACATTACATAATATAGCAACATTAGTATATCTTTATCACAAACAAAAATATAGTTTAGAGAAATACACAATGAAATATTGCATTAATTGTCTTTGGACACAAAATTCTGAATAATATTGAACAATTTGGGAAATATTGAGCCATTGTTGAATAACAAAATAAACATGAAAAATATTCCACAACCATTTCATGGTAAACGCCAACAGCAGCTGTATAATCGATAAGTGAATTTAAAAAATAGCCTTGACTGGTTTGTATTGGTCCTTATTTAACTGTAGGATTTTTTTATACCAATGCTAGTGAAATGATTATATGACCAAAGTTAGGGAGAAACTCAACAGTGAGTTTCCGTTGAATCAACAGCCTGAATAAAATTTAGGGATGATTACATGTTTGTAAACTTCAATTACTTTGATGGGAGGCAAAGAGATCCCGAAAGAATAATACATTTAACCTTCTAAAAAAACAATCTCACTCTTTTAGCAGATCTTAAGGAAAAAAATAAAATAGTCAAAAAGTCCTTTGAGTTAAAATATTTCACCATGATACCAACAAAACAATCACATTTCATGATATATATCACATATAAGAATCCTTCATCACAATTTCAAACATACCACTTCA
Source organism: Clione limacina (assembly GCA_032362205.1). Taxonomy (NCBI): domain Eukaryota; kingdom Metazoa; phylum Mollusca; class Gastropoda; order Pteropoda; family Clionidae; genus Clione; species Clione limacina. Next base: position 7,498 of record JAUUEB010469314.1, on the reverse strand, counting down.
CATCTTCACATGCACTTATAAATTCTTTTGCCAATTTTCAAATTGTCTAAGAGACATTTCATACTGTCTCATTTGAAAACTGATGAAAAATTAATTGAGGAATTCATTTGGGAAGACCTTGATGAGGTTAACCTACATAAGATCTGTATAAGATGTCTAGGGAAATACAATGGATGGTAGAAGACAGGGATAGACTGTCGTTACATGCTGCTTGCATTTTAGTGATTTTATGTATAAGACAAAAAAAGAAAACCAAGCAGTCATACAGGGTAAGGTTACGGTTGTATGTACAAATGATTGGCAACATATAACGTTGATATTGCCTTGTGTAACTGCTAGTGTTCGTCAATTTATGAAAGTCTTTTAAAATTTAAGTGGCATGGGACTAAAGACGAATTATTAACACTGTCTGAGTCCAGCCTCTGTTTACAAACAGAAGAAAATAATTTTTTTTTTCTATTTGTATAAACCAAAAAAGTCAGACATCATTCTACAGGGTACGAAAAAACAAGGGACATGACAAAGTTATAAGAATTGAACACAATTTTTAACATTGCCATTTAAGACGGGATAAATCAATAGTTGTTTGACAAACATAAAAGAAAAATGAATTGTAAAAGAAATGAAATGAGCAAAAGTTTTGAGTATTCTCAAATCACAAAAGAAACAATCTCAGCAGGATGTCGGCAACTTAAATATTAATTTAAAGCAACTTTAACAACACAAACATAAACATGTTGTGATGTACAACAAAAGGCCACGTAATGAACCAGATGTTATATCACGCCAGGGCTCTATCTTTTCATCAGAGACACCTCACATTATTTCACAAATTCATCAAGCAACACGTTGAATATGCTGAACATGACAAAATCAAGAAAGATCTACAGTATTGATAATCTTATTATATGTTTTATATTATTATGTTATAAGGCTATAAGTCCTGAACAGATAGCCCCCAACAACATTTAGTTGTCCATTAACAAGTTGAGTTTATTATAGGCCATGAAGCCTCTGCGTCTCCAAAAATACAACCCAGGCACAATCTACATTTTAGCTTCTATACAGGTCTTGTATATTCATTCAATCTCATTCAGGATACCGATATAAGAGAAGATCGAGTAAACATTATCACAATAATAGATGGCATTAGAAACAACAGCAAAAATTCTGTCTGATCAGATGACTTCACAGACATTCTCAGACTCGTTGCCCAATCAGATGTCAGATATCAGATTTCACCAGGACGCAACCATTCCTCCTCTTCATTCGTCTCAAGCACACTAGGTAGGTCTGAGGTGTTGCCATCTTTCTACTCAATCTCCACTAGCAGATCGTCTCCCTCCAGCTTCATGTCTTTACTCACAGCTATCAGCTTGACTTTTCCTGCAACAGGTGCGCTCACAACCAGCTCCATCTTCATGGCACTCAGTACACACAGAGGATCACCTTTAGCAACCACGTCACCTTCTTTAACCTTGATGTCAATGCATGTACCAGGCATGGGAGCTCCCACTGAGCCACTGATACCCTTGACTGCCTTGGGGTGAACATGCATTTCCTGAGGAAAAGACAATGAATCTTTTTAAAATCTAATTATACATTTTGCATCATAAAACATTTCTGAAATCCTTATTTCCTTTTTCTAATACACCCCAAAAGACAAACCAAATTAATGGAAAATGAGCATTTTTTTTTACTGAAGAACTCTTACAGTCTTCTTTAACCATTAATCCTAATTTATTAGGCAATTAGCCAATTCATAATCAAATCAGAAACTAGCAATAGCAACAGGAACATAGAAACATATAACATCTTGACCTTACACACATACAAACACATAATCAACCGCCCACAAAAAACAAACAAACACCCACACACAAATATGCATATAATAAATATACAAATCCATTCATAAGAAAATAAATAGACAAGCAGATTCAGATAGCAACAAATCTAGTACAAGTAGTATAGTAATCTCCCTCAGTCACTGCATAATGCCAATCTTTTAACTGTTTTCTTCACCTCTGATACACTGTTATAACCTTCCATGAGTTGATAAAGATGTATACACCTTTCAAAACTTGCAAAAAAAATTAATGTTCTGTATTTCAAATTTGACAAGATACAGGATGCAAACTTAGTAAGTCTATTTATTGATTAACTTGATATAATTTAAGAAGTTTCTACAGCAAGTTTTTGTTAAAGCTGTTTTAGCAGTGATATGAATTTTCTTGTTTGTTTTTCTTGTATGTTTCTTTTTTATAAGTACAAAGTTATATGAAAGGCCGGTCCAACTTTAACAAGTTGCAGCAAACATGTGGCACTGGCTTGATTTGAACCTGAGACCACTTGCGTACTTAGCAAAAGTGTTGCCCCTAGACCAACACACCTTCTTTGTTTTTGTTTTTAATGATCATTATTTTTTACAAAATTCTCCCCTACAACTTCTTATTATTTGAAAAGTATTTGCAATAGAGCAACAAATGATATCAAACCAAAAGTTCTTGTCAAAACCTAACCAATCTGCTATTACGTCTTGTATTACATTCATTACTCAGCCCCGTTATCATGAGTCTTTTTTCACACTTTTGTGATCAAAATCAGTCAGTGACTTGTCACAGCAAATGCTTTTCCTCATTACAATATTCATGAAGCTTTCAACTCTTTTTACTTATAGGCAAATCACCATCTCAAATAGGACTATCAATATTCTTGTTAGGTGGTGAATGAAGTTAAGAACAGAGGATAGTAATGGGTATCAATAACAAAAGTCACTGCCCAATAGAAAGGACCCATGACAATTACAGTTTGCAAAAAAAGATTTACTATTACATCTAATGGTTAGGAAAATATAATCTTATGTAGATGCATGAGTAATTTCACATGATTCAAACGACCATTGAATTGTAGCATAAAAAGCATTGTAAGTTGGTCACTTTGAGTCACCTCAGTCCCAAATGGTCTGTTTAATCAATAATACATCAAAAGATGGCCACCTGTTTAAGGTTGATCTATGAGTAGCCAACTTAAGTTTTGAGTGTACAAACCTTCTGAGCCTCTGTGTCTTTAATCCTGACAGCACGCAGTCCACCATTGAGCTCAAAGTAAACTTCCCTTTCTCCTGATGAGCTGAGATCACCAACTGCTAAAGTGACGATATCCAAACTTTTGCCTTGTTCAAGGTCAACCTAAAAATAGAAAATAGAAACTTAAAAATCTGTGGCTGGCTGTGTTTGGTTGTTTTTATGCAATGGGATTACAGCCTCATTTTTGAATTAATCATCCTAAACATTTAGAAAAGCGTTTGTAGATATTATTACATTTGTAGTTAAGTATTTGGTTAAATTTGATTGAACGTAAGAAATGTTATTAGTTTTTTACTATGTTTTATTATGTAATCATGTCATATATCTAAACTTCAATATGAAAAGAACATGCACCATCTTCCAGATGCACTTAATACTCAGGGCGCACTTAAATGAACACAAGTTTCTCTTTCTGCATTAAAAGATGATGTAAACACCAACTGTTAAAATAGTAAATTATAATACAGGTTGTTTTAAACTATTAAGCAAGACCAGGTACTTCAGCCACTAGTAGAAAATAACAATTACATATTATCAGAGATTAAAGAGCAGCCCAGAACTTTTTTTTAACATTATTTCCTAAAAAATGATCGATAATTTAAGGCAAATGTAAATTCCTGATTTTTTCCCTCTTATTAATATCACCTATTGATAATTCAATGCCCCTTGGCTGGTGCCGAACTGTTCATATTATCCATATTCTACTGTATGTTCATTTCCCTCTTCCCTTACAATTAAACCTGTAGAAAATAAACTGTTCAATGAGAAGAAACACATAAAACCAGACGTCAATAATAAATATGTTATTCTGAAAGAACTGCTGTAAAATACAAATTGAATGCACAACTTTTCAAACAGAGTTCTTCATCAATCAAAAAAAAATTGTTTTTAATGTGTACATTATTTATTGAATTATACTTAAGTTTCTATACTTCAGTTCTGAATTGTACAAACCTTGAGATCTGTGGCCACTTTAGGTCCAGCAAAAAATGTTCTGGTGTCCAACTTGTCCACTGGTCCAAACTTTGCCCTGAAGTCAAAGTAATCGTTGGTGACCTGTGAAATAATGACACAATCTATTGTTAAATCCCTGTTGTCTTACAATTCATATGAGTTTTTATACATGATTCACTAAAGGTTGTTCTCGTGTGATACTAACATGTATGGCACTTCCATTTTTCAAGCAGTTTTTAAGTTATACCAAAGCCTACTGAGTTGATTTTGAGTGTCTGTCATTACCTTTTTTTTCGTCTCATTACTTATTTTGTTTCTTTTGGACAGCAAACAATTTACATTTTTACTGATACCCATTACCCTAGAAGCAAATTATATTGTACCCGTGGCAACTAATATGACATAACTTCCTTTCTGGTCCCCCTTGATACCTTTTCTCTTTGTTTTTTTTACACCATCTGCAAACTTCCCTGTAATTGTAATACGATCATCATTATTCCTTTGATATAATGAGGTCATCTGCAAATTTCATAGGGTTTACAGATATTAATGATCCGAAACACCATTTGCTGGCTATCTGCTGAAGATTTTTTTGTATCTTCTGGCAGGTTCACTCAAGTTTCTTTAACCGCCATCGTTTGACATCGGTAGTATTCATAGTTTCTTTGACCCCCAGTATTTGAAGCGTGCCAGTTTAATCTCAAACATCATTTGTGAGAGACTTTCTCTGACATTATCATAAAAACTGTGAGATCAAATGTCAGTCATCAGCCACAACAGTAGCACCTGCAAGTCTGTTAACTCTCTCATATGCAGTGGTATTGTATGGCTAGACTTCCACTACTGTGTGTTTGTTGATTTAAAATTTGAGTTTCTCTTCGTTGTAACCCCAACCAGATTTGCAGCCTGTCTTCATCCCCTAACCTTGAATGGTGCTTAACAAAAGAAACAAATGACTATGTGGTATCTAATCCTTTCTGGATGGCTACACAAGGGAAAGAATCATGCCTATCATTATTTGGGGCTCACTATATTTTTTCAAGAAATGATACGACCTACAATAAGCCTTTCATGCAGAAAATTTAAAACTTGATTTTAACCTTACATAAAACTATTCAGCTTCATCTGAAGTCCACACATCAAGAAAATAATTCATTGCTGGTATCAGGAACGTCAAACTGCTGGTAAATTGCAGACCATCAACAAAGGAATATAAAGAAAAATAAATATTGCTGCTAAAATTTCTCATATTGTTGGTATACAATACCTCAGACTCATTTTCTAGAGGCATGCTGAAGTCTAAGCCAAAGCTTGCCATTGAAACAGGAAATATAAACTTATTATGAAAATGATTTCTATGTCAGACAAATTGTTTTCTGTTGTAATGTTCAATAACAAACAACAGCATAAATGTCCTCAATAGGGGGACTCACTTTAGGATACAAAGCAGCGCTCATCACATCCTCTTCCTCAATACCAGAGCCATACTTCTGAACGAGTTCATCCTTTATTTTATCAAAATTCAATGGTGGGAGTGATGCTCCGGGACGACCCTCAATTGTCTTAGCACCTTTCAAAATCTGAAAAAATATAAAAATTTAGTTATAATCTAAATTATTAATAGGTAGCACTGCTCAATCTGAGTTACAGGGTGACAACATTTTCTGTATTATACAGGTTAATATCTTTATCCCAGGAAAGTATGGAAGCAATTGATTATGCTCTAATTGAATTGTTTTTCTCTTTCACCCATTATTGCACACTTAGTAGAGTTTTATGATAAAGTTAAAGCAAAATTACCCATACTCATAACCGAGCATTGGGTAATCAGGAGAATACAGCATTTGAGGTAGTTTGCCATTGCTTTTTTTGCCACTTAACTTCAGTTTGTCTGAACAGACTAGCAACCAATTTACTGCTGGGTGAACAGGAGGGAGGAAAAATGTGCCAAAACTGGTAATTGAATTCCGTTCACCCACTGGATAGCAAGACATTCCACCGACTGAACTATCAGCACTTCATAATGATATGCAAGCTTGCAATAATGCCCCAATGTTATAATCAGTTTAGTAATAAGAATGAAAAGAAATCGCTATAACATCCAATAAGGAATCTCATGAATACTTGTCCTCAATTTAGAAAAGTACATTCTGACCATAAGCAATATTTCTTTTGTGAATAGCAAAAAGATAAGGCATTTTTAATTCAGTCCTGGCGCCTTCCTACTTACACTTGTTGTGCAATGTTAAATAGTAGCCTGGTCAATTGCAGCAAATAAACAAAGGAACATAGAGAGCCCAGGTCTCCAGACCTTTGTGTATTTCGCAGATTGTTTTTTTAAATGGTAACACACATGACCATTGAAAATTCTGTTTCTATTTTTTCAAATGTAAACAAAGCCTATAGAAGTAGTTAGTAAATTGAGTACCATTGTATCAATTTTTAAAAAATTTGCCTTTCAACATCAACTCACTCAATGTGTTAAAAAAATTAAAATTAATTTGGCATTTCTTAAAAATAATACATCTTATTTAATATGAATTTTCATCAAGTTTTTACCACTAACAAGAAATGTTGAGGAAGGTTTTATATTTGTTGACCACCCTGTAGAAAAACTAGAGTTTACCTTTGTCCTGAGGGGCTCTGGGTAACCACCTGGTGGCTCACCGAGGAATCCCTGGAAGTACTCTACCACAGATGTAGGGAAGGACAACTCTGATGCCTTTTCATGAACATCATCACCAGTCAGTTTGTTCTGAACCATGAACTGTGCCATGTCACCCACAACTTTAGACGAGGGAGTCACCTTAAAGAGAGAAGGTAGTAAAATATGTTTGATCATCTAATACATTAAAGTGAATCAACTCTTAAATTGAAATGATTGTTATTTTTTGAGAAAAAAAGCATGCACAAAATCATAATCAAATCTGAATCGGTTTTCAAAAAAATTAATAATTCATGAATAATAGTTGTCTCTAAGGATTGAACTTACATTCTATATTTCATTATTCTGTAAGGAAAAAGTCAAAATGATTTTTAAAGTTTATATCCAAACATTAAATATTAGATATAAAGATTAAAGCAGCTGAAGGCATGAGTTACGTACCTTTGGTATATCTCCCAGCAAAATGTTGGCAACTGAGTACATCTTTTTGATCTCTTCAAACTGATCAGCTAGACCCAGACTGAAGGCTTGGAACTGTAAGTTGGTGTACTGACCACCTAAAAAGGAAAAAACAGATGTCATTCTTGGTAAATCTTAAGATTAACTAACAGTTACAAGAAAAAGGAAAAACATTCAGAAGTTTTTATTCTATACCATGATATTATCATGTTTATGACTAACTATAAGGGGCCTATAGCTCAGTTGGTAAGAGCAACGAGCTATCACCAAGACACAGTGGGTTCGATCTCCTGGCTCGAACATATTTTGTGTTCCAAAAAACATGCCCCCC
>JAUUEB010469313.1:0-20024 GCA_032362205.1 Clione limacina | reverse complement strand
TAATTTAAGTAAAAATGAAACAACATGAGCCTAAATGTTCTGTTTTAAAATGATTTTTTATCAAAAAGAAATAAAGTACTCAAAGTCTCGTTATTTTAGTAAGAATATATAGCAATTAATTCTTGGTTTTCAATTGTTGTATAATACCAACAAAAGCAAGGTGCACAACATCACGTCCATAATGATAGCAGCTAAGAGCCTACCTACTGACCTTATAACACATTATAAGTTATATTTGTAACTGTCTTGTCTTTTGCTTGCTTGTGCGTGTTTACGTGGGATATATGGAAGACATGAATTTCCAAAATGGACAAACGAAAACAGATCTTACATTTTGAAAAGGACAAATATCTTATTTGGCAGGGTTCTCCAAAATAATTTCGTTTTGTGTCAATTAGACGTGCTTTGTCTCTTGACTTAAATCATTAAGCAGCTTTATCATCAATATGATCTTTAATGAACAATGTAGAGTTTTTCAAAATATTGGATTCTCATTGAAAACGACTCCCAAAGTAATTAACTTTACTATTTAAGTCATAACTTATCATACTTTTCTTGCTTTATTCTTGGTTAAGATTGGTCGAATCAATTTTGGCATTCATTGTTACTCTTTAGACAGATGTAATTCAGGAACTCGTTGAAAATTGGGAAACTTATAAGCAGCTTTACCAACAATATGATATGTAAAAAACAATGTAGAGTTTAAAAAAAATATTGCACCCTCATTTAAAATGTACACGGCTCACAGGTAACTAACTTTACTATTCAACACATGATTCATCATAATTTTCTTGTATTATTCTCCGTTAAAGAAGTTGATGATTTGTTCAATATAAGAGATTCTCCAAGTGTACAGATAACAATTATGCTGGTCATAGGTAATCATTTATTTCATGGTAAAATATTTATTTGTTTAATTATTATTAGTATTAAAAAGAGTTAAGTGATCAGATTACTGTCTTTCTTTCATTGTTAATAATAAATATTAGTTTGACTAAAGTAAAAGTAAAAACAAAATATAATATGAAATATATTATATATTATACTGTTTTAAATAAGGGTATGTAATATATAGAACACTCTCTCATTATCGCAGCTTGTTATCAACTTCACCAAATAAATGTATAATCATATATTGAAAGAAATATGTCAGTTTTCATAACCAAAATGACGCGTAGATGATTTTTGTTGAAAACACTGTATTTAATTTTTGTATTAGTGCCAACAAAGACAATTTCATGTAATGAGTTTGATTTGATGCAAACATAAGCTATAACTGATATTAAAAAAAACAATATAAAAATATGGACTTAGATCATCTATGAACACATCAGTGCTATTATTAAAGCTAGTATTTGCTTACATCACATTAGAAGACGATACTTTGACATAAATATGATACAGTATTCCCCGAGAAAGATATTAAGACCAGAATAGCCGAAGCGTGGAAGGCACTGGACGGCCTTAAGACTATCTGGAGCTAAAACCTGCCAGAGGACATGGAACGTGACTTCGTCAGGGTAACAGTAGAATCCGTCCTGCTCTATGGTCCTCTGCATGGACACTAACAAAGAAACTTGAAAAACAGCTTGATGGCACATGTACCAGAATTCTGAGAGCAGCGCTAGGATTATCGTGGGAGCAGCATCCAACAAAGAAACAACACTACTGACAACTACCTATCTTAACATCAATCATAAGAGAGCGGAGAACACGCAATATGCAGGGCACTGTTGGAGGGACAAAAATGAACTAATAAGTGACTTGCTGCTGTGGACTCCAAACAATGGACATGTCAGTGTATGACGGCCAAGTAAAACATACATTTACCAGTTTCAGCAAGACACTGGATACCATGTTGACGAACTAAGCACGATTAAGGAAGCGATGGAAGACATGAACGAATAGAGATAAATAGTCAAATTGTTCCGGACAAGCAGTCCATCCTATAAGTAGTAGTAGTATTCCTCGACTATGTAAATTAAATGTGTTTCTAATAAATAAATTCATCGAGTTGAATTGATTTAGTGCTAACGATTTGTCAAGTCCGCATGAATATTTCATCTAAAAAGATACAAAAAACATTGACCACCTGAAGCAGTTAATTACCGCCCAATAAGATCAGGGGCCGAGAATCGTGGGGAGCGCGGGAGCGCCGCTCGCAGGTGGCTATGGGATTTTGCAGGCAGCAAGCACCCGAAAATAGGAGAGAGAGAGAGACAGAGTTGTTATTCTTTTCCACGTTTCGACAGCATACGAGAATTTGATTGCAATGCTGAAGAAGGCCAAATACTCAATTGATGATTCAAAGTCACCACCTATAGAAACTAGAAAAAAATGAGTACTCGTAGAGAGTACAACCACGCACAAAGGGACATAACTCTGTCAAAACTGTTTTGTTTTCAAAATATTAAGCTCCAGCCTTTGTGCAAAAACCTCTGTGCAAAATTTCAGGTTTCTATCTTTGACGATGGCGCAAAAAATTAACAAAGACATATAGCAAAATACTCAAAAGGGCCATAACTCTGTTTTTAAATTGATTATTCAAATAATTTTGAAAGCTGGTGTTAGATAGTCACTAGTAGGGTCTCTTTGCAAGATTTCATATTCTTATCTCTTAAGATGTGACTACAGTGTGTTTTCGCCAAATTTACAAAGAACATATAGCAAAAATACTCAATAAGGGCCATAACTAGTTCACAAATATTTCTGGATTTAAATAGCAGAATTTATATTCCTGGTCTTTATCATCCTTCCAAATATAAAAGAGATCCAAACAAATTTACTCAAGTTATCGCGTTAACAGACACACACATAGACAGACAGACAAAACGAAAATATACCACTTCACAATGTAATTGTGTGCGTGGAACAATTAACCTTTCGGCTGGTCTTGAATTAAAACTGTTGGAGATTTTTTACCAAGCCAATGAAAGCGATCTCAAGCGACTGCACCTTCTGTGGTGCAAGACTTACAAGGTCAGTATCAACATACACTTTGGATAGACACGGGTTTAACAATTTGGTCAAACATAAATACAAGCAATGGCACACATACATACACAGACTTATTGAAAAGCTTGAAATTCGTTTTGAGCCATGGCCCGAGTGGCTGCAGAAATGCATGCACAAATGCAACTTTGCATTTAATTTTGACCATTTTGCATCCAATGATGACAGAAAAAGTGCACTCAAAGTCATCATGAACTGTCCAACTGGCCCTTATCCTTTTGTTGCAGGATTAAAATATAGAATGTTAGCCGAATAGGTCACATTTGTGTTGAATGCAGAAGAGGTCAAGTGCAGCTCCACGAGAAATTGACTCAGACGCAACTGTGGTACACTCCTTTGACAGAAGAGAAGTTCTACTCAAAATGCAAACGGTTCAATGAGTATGCTCTGAAGGTGATACATCGCTCTGCAAATGAAGGCATCAAAGACGTTTCAACTTCTAAAAGGTCACTCAAAATTCGGACACCAGAAAGACTAGATCTCTACAAATGGGCCCCAGTCTTGTTGTAACAGAGCTGGTTATAGATACTTTGAACTCATATTTTGTTAAATACTGGCTTTTTCTTCTGTCCATTTCATCTCATTTTACATCAAAGGTCGTGGACAGACACTTCAAAAAAGCAAGGAATCTTCCAAATTCTTTAGTGTAGTTAGAAAGGTAGATATAAAAGTAAATAAATATTAATTTTATTCGTAATTTGTATATGGATATTCTATTTATATTTGTTTTATTTCATGATATTACTTATGGATTACATTGTTACCGTTGGTGACAAACAAAGAATGTAGGGGCATCCATATTCAGACTCGGGGCTACATCTGCAGGCAGGTCAAATATTCCCGGCCTCTGAATAAGATACATGTTAATATTAATCTCTATTCTTCCGTGTATTTAACTATAACACACCATGCAGTAACGTAACTTAACTAATTTGTCAAAATGAAAATATATGTTTAAATCTATCTTTAAGCGTACTTAAAAGTAATCAATTCAGACATCGGATATAAAAATAAATATGATATACGTATTCCTATACATTTTCAATTAATATATATTCTTAAGGAATAACCTCATCGAGTGAAATTGAATTATTGCTAAAGAATATTTGCTCTAGTCAACATGAAGATTAAATCTTACAAGATAAAAAAAACATTGACTCTGTGTCAATGCAAGTTGACGTTTACTGCTCTAAAGCAGTTAATTACCGCCCAATAAGATACATGTTAATATTCCGGTCCATCCTTCTGTTTTTTTTTACTATATCACACCATGCAGTAACGTCAATTTACTCATATGTCAAAATAAAAAAATATTTTTATCTATCCATAAGCAGCGTTTTAAACCTTAGACGATTGTAATACAAACTAAGTTATACATTCTTTATTTGGATTAGTTTAATCTTAAACATATCTTGAAAGTGTAATGGATAGACAGATTGTGCAACTGAGGGCATTTGAAATCAAATTGATATTGATATCGAGTTTTAACATGTGCCTACGAAGAAAAATGCATATATATCAGAACACATCCCGAAACAAAGAGCTGTCAGTGAGAAAGCAGAAAGAAAACCGGCGTAAGTCAATATCTTGAGTAGGAAAAGAATTAGAGAAGCCCCCCAAAAACAGAAATAAAACGCACATGCCGTCTAGTAAACAGATATATACAAGCTTTCATGGCGGTGAGGCCTCGAGAATGTGAAGAAATGAAATGGAATGTTAACAATAAATGGCACACAAAACATTCTAATTGTATTTGTTTTGAGGCAATTATTGCCTCAAGACAAATACAATTAGAATGTTTTGTGTGCCTATCGACGACAAATAAGGCAGATTATCATTAAGAGATTTCATAAATACATGCACACAAATATTTCAGAAGATTTTTGATGTTTTTATCATTACTGTAATACATATTATATCCCTAAATATGTTCATTCTTTCAATCAAATGTGCGTTTTGTGTTTATAACTCAAACAAAATAACACCATGAGTGATAACAAAATACTTGAAATATATGGCAGTTCGTTGTTATACTTTAAAACCTACTGCAATCAATTTTGTGAATTGTGCACGTAAGATCTTAAGCCTTATTAAAGCTTATGAATGACAAAATGCAAAATTTTGGAAACGAGTGCAACCAAACTGCACTTAATGTCACTGCAAGCTCTACCAACTACCAACTGAATAAAACCTGTACTATCTATAACTTTATCGAACATTTTCATACAGCCCAGCACCTATTAAAGTCTGAGGAAATTGACGTGATTGTTTTCAATCATTATATTCATTTTGAAAAGGGTGTCAATATAACATCGTTAAACTGCCAAAAGTATACAGATAATTAGTTTTAACATAGGTAGTGTCACCAGCATTCTGTGATACAAAATATAAGTTACTTAATTCCACGTGTTAAGGAATTTAAAATATATATATTGATGCTAAATAATAAGTAATTTGTGTTCATAAGTGACAAAAGTATGTATCAAAATAACGTTTATTCTGACTCGACTGCGCGCCTTACTTTACCTGCACTTCTTGCAAATCCGTATAAGACGTACAGTAATACATTTTGGGTAGTCACAATTGATGTTTATTCGTTCTCAAACGTAGTTTTACAGTATAGCTTTGTTCGCTGTTGCCGTTTAAGAAGTACGTAGAATGTTTAATTCATTATGAGATAAAAACGATGTCAATTTTGGATTATTTTTATGCTCCTTCCAGAATATATATATATATCTAAGAAAAGAAAAAGAAACTCTTGTGTATCAGATTTAATCGAAATTACTTTATCATTAAAGATGTTTTGGATTCTATCGGATTACATTTGATTCTTTAATCAAATCAAAACTTCAACATTTCAATCTGCTAGGATATTCAAACTAACGAGCATTTCAGGTTTAAGCTTACACGCAAAACTAAACTAATCAGTTAACAAATCAACAAACAAGAATCAAAATTATTTTTTACCAAATTATATATAGGTGACATATTATTTATATTCATTTATATACACTTTCCAATCAGAGAAGGGAATTAATACTACGTCTCATCGATATCTATTTTGAGTGAATGATTAGAAAAGGCATTTAATAATGATGAAATTTCCAAAAACGTGTTTGGCTTCGTAAAGTTGACTTTGTTAAATGTTAATTCAATTTTTTTTAGTAAATCATGTAGGAGTGGGTGTTATGCAAAGACAATCGTTTCAGAGAGATTATTCAGAGGGATCTTTTTGTTTCAGATTTGGTAAATTCACTCTTTAATTGGAAAGTTGTTGATGGTTAAATGGAAATGATTTATATCCATAGTACTTATGGAGAGAAAATCGATACAAGTGATATGAAGTTTCCTGGATGGAAAACCTAAGAAAAATACCAAATGTTGTGGTAGAAAGTAAAAATTATGTTCTTTGTTTTCCCTACCTCATACCTTGAAGTCAGCCTAAACGGCAAAATATGCTTAATATTTTTGAGACAAGAGACGTTCGCCATATTATCGGCTCATAAGCCAGGCATATAGCATTTGGCCTTCTTTGTTTTTACATCGCAATTCAAAGTAAGAAGTGTTATTGTTCAAAAGTGATATTTAAGGACTTATTTGGGGGGAGGGGGGAATTTATATTTGTTATGAACAATGGGTTTATGTGTTCATAATGCACGCTAGTCTTACGAAAAGCGCACATTTCATTACCGAATTTGCACTATTTTGATACTTTAACCCATCGTAATGAAAACACTTTATACATCAATTATTACGTATCTAGATTTTGCAGGCTGACTTGAGATTTCACAATGCAATTTGTACTATTTCTAGTTCAGAAATTATGAATCATCAATGACAAAAAGTAAACGTATCAAATGAGATAAACAAAACAGTTTGGTCGAGGACGAATTTAAATAACACTGTATTGTGAAAAATACGACATGGTGCTTACACATTCTTATATTCACACACTCAGATTAACATCAAATAACATACTCACATCGAATCCTCAGACAACCGCAAAAACCAATTCATGAACAAAAACCACAAAAATCATATAAATACAATCACACAATAAGAACCATTACACTTCTCTAAATTAGGCAACTGATGAATAAGTATTGTTCGATTATGCTGAATGCTGAATCTCCATTTGAGATCCAACAGAACACAACTCTTGTAAATCTCCGCAAAGCAAACATGTTTCTAGCAACTGTAAAAACTAATTTGCAATCTAATGTTTTACTCACTAAAGCTAGAAGGATATCCTAGATTTAAATTACATATACTACATGCACTTGCCTTCGGCAGGATAAAATTGACGAATGAAACATCGTATATATAAACGGTAAGAAATAAATACATATAAGTGTAAAATAGATCCAAAGCTTGGATCATAATTCAAAGGCTGAAAATATATTAACCTGAATATATATATCCTTATCATAAGGAAAATAATGTCGGAAATGTTATGGTAAGATGCGTCTCACTACAAAATATAAACACAACTGAAACACAACATTTTACATTTCAGTAAGATAAACATAAGTTGAATAAACGTAAGTCCTAAAAACACGTAGGACATATTATTCGCAATTTAAATAGCTATGCGACAGAAAACCAATGAATACACTTATGACAGTCAAGAAAAGAATCGAAAACCATAAAAGGAGAAAACTGTCTTGATTTTTCAAGCTTCAATTATCACTGTGTCAATGATCGATCTACTGTCAAATACATATTTTATATGTGTTTTTTTCTACATATTGTTATAAAAAAGAAATATAATAAAGAATTAACAACGAATAATCAGTGATGTAAGTGATCCTTGTACTTTAAGACATATTCAACTCGCAAGGTCGTTAATTATTGCAAAAAGTACGCGAACCATTTATGACATAGGAATATTCGCTAATCTACATTTTCTAAAAAAAGGTAAATCGTAACATTAATCGAAGTCCAGAATTTGACCATTCCCAATTGTTTTATTATTTTGGCAAAGTGTTGTTTTGCTCAATTTTGTGTTTATCAAAAAGAGGTATAATAAAGAATTAAACAAATAATCAGTGATATAAGTGACCCTTGTACTTTATGACATAGCTAGTTAAGTATAACAAGAAGTACACATGTCACTTATAACACACTAAGGTTCTCTAAATTTATATTTACTAAAAAAAGTGAATCGTTACAGTGCTTGAATTGCAAAAAATTACCATTTCAATTTTTCTGTACAACTAAATTTCTTCAGATTTTAAAGACAAATCATTCTTATATTATTCGAGTTTAATTGAGAGAAAGGTGCAACTAGGAATGAAAGCAAGTAAAATACATGAGCTGAGATATGTGGAATGTGGAAGTAAAGTAGGATATATATTGAGGGGGAAAGAGAAGGGATACGGGAACTACTGGCGATTAACATAATTTAGATATGCTAGATGATCAAAGTGTTCTTAGAAATATTTTAACATCTTTAAGAAATTCAATAAATATTGTTAACCAGACACTTTGTCTGTTTGATCTCTCCAAAGTGCACTGGAGTTTCAACCCCATATTTCGGCAAGAATTATTTATTCTGAATAATTATTCAATGTGCAACTTGATAAGGATGACAAAAATATAAAACCTGTAAAACCCCAAACTCCTAAGGGCTGCATAACATAGTTTGCATTTTAAGATACGTTTAAGGTTTTGATGCTTCATTGAAAAACAACTCCTACAAACAACAGATACATGATGGATGTCGAAATACTGACTTTATTATGTAGCGTTCGTTGACTAATTTTTATTCCGCATTTTATACGTTCCGTAAAATATGAGTAAATAACACATTCTATAATAACTGTCGTGTTTTTGATTGCTTGTATTGTCACTGGAACAATAAACATAGATGGCAGAATAGGAGGCTGACAGGGAATAAATAATACATCATAAAAACACCACAGACGTTTGCGAGCCGAAATATGAGATATCGTACAACGTTATCAAAAAGATCAATCAGCTATAGACGAATATGTGATAATATCATTGGATACATTGACAGAAACTGTCATGTGGAGATGTTGTGTGAATAATTGAGTGTATTCTGAGATAGGAACTTGCTATTTGGCAATTAGCAGTAGAAAATAAAACTAAAAGAAACATTTAAAAATCTCAAACTGTTTACATCGAATACATGTGAAAAGTCAATATTGCAGAAATATGGATAGTTTGCATTTTGATCAACTCAACTGCACACCTTAATCCGCTAATGTGAAAGTGAGAAGTATTGATTTGCTGTAAGACAAGTTTCCATTTTCTGTATGTTTTAACACAATTTTCAGAATTGATTGTAGCATAAGTTAATGGAAAATTATGTTACAAGATATTGATTATGTTCAAAATTATCTTTTCAATTGTCACCCATAGAAGAATAATGAATACAATATGCAATTGATAACTGAAGTATACTTAACAAAAAAACTATTACGATGATTTTTTCTTTAATTTTAACATGACAAACACGTCTTCTCATTTATGCAAAATGTATGTCAACGAGCGTTTTTCTTGTATTCCTGATAAAATGTCCAATATAAGCAACTGTCACATTGTGATACGAAACTAATTTAACAAGTTATAAAAAAGTGGAAGTGTACATTAAAGGGGCAATTACTTATAGTGAAATATGAAGTAATGTTTTTGTATAATCATGAAAACAGAAGGTTGTTCACGACAAACATGTTCTATTATCAAATAATTATCACAAGGAACGACAGGCCTTTTATGCCTGGCAGCTGGTCAAAAGTTCATTTCGACATGACATTAAGCCAAGTCGGAGTCCAAAAAAGAAGGAATGACCCCCTCCATCCTTTATACATGAAGTAAAAAGCAACCAGTCTGCCACTTCGAGACATGATTAATAGAAGTGGAGACCGATACAGATTGCGGTTTATTGTTCAAATGGACGATTACGGCAATTGAGACAGGTAACAGCTCACTTGCTGATAGCAGTGTGAATTTATTGTGTCTGTATCAAATGCTGGAAAATTGGTTGTTGTTGACTTTTAAATAGTGTTATCAGTTCTTAACAATGCTTGACGATTCTACTTGAATAGTATCCCACAGGCACATTTGTCAAATGTCTCTAAAATTATCTTAATACCATAAGATCAAAACATAAACTCTACTGATAACAATTCTTACAATTAACGTTTCATGGCTGATAACTATTTGTAATACTTCAATCATAGAAACATATTCGAAATATCCATTTAGTTAAACAATTGAAATGTTTTGAATGCGTCATTATGATGGTGCGCTTTGATTGGCTCTAATATATATATAAGTGTATTTACATTTGCGACCTGTCTTAAGACTGACTGATCCAATGATTGACTTATATAAAGTATGATTGGTTCAAGGTACAACCTTGTTTTAAGATAGCTTAACAATGTAACAACTTGACGTATGGATGTCTTAAGAATATGACGACTTATCTTTAGGATGATCTAACAATGAAATAACCTGTCCGTGGGATCATTCATTCATCCATGCCTATTCATCCCTTCTGAAACCTTGGCCCCGGGCCATAGACCACGGACAATTTCTTTACACTCGAATATCTTTTTAATGTATGGGCATGCATAGTCAATTGAAGCGCTTGCCTGGCTTTAGTCCCTGAATATTTCCAGCGTTATTCGCCTTTCGGATTTTATCCTCGATCGGCTCTTGCTTTGCCTCCATACACACAATTTCATTCATGATTATCTTGGGGTAATGGACCATAAATATATAAGGCGTATGTAATTTCCGTGGGATGACTAAACACTATGATGACATGTGTTAGGGATGACCCAACCAATTGAGGAAATGACTTGAGAGCAAATTTGACAATGTTTGGACTGAGACGACTTTAAATAAATACGTACGCCTACTAGTCTAATCGACGACTAGTTTTTGGAAATACTGTTTTAATGAACGATCTATCTTAAGAGTTACTGGTAACAAGAGACGACCCGTCGTACCGGCGACTGGTCAAAAGGTTAACAAGTGCCGAGGACAGATGCTGTAACGATCTGTTGTGAAAAGTCTTCCACATTTCTTGTGAGAATTTAAAAAAAACAACTTTGACTGACTTAAGATGGTCAGATTGAATAATAACAATGAAAAGCTTGATAATGTTTTTACCAAATATCAAAGTGAAAAGCATTTATAACTAGAACAAAATGATTACTTGTAGATAGTACAACCACGCACATAAGACAAGAGTAACACAGCACATATAACAAACAACTCAAGGGCCATAACTATGTCAAAATATTTTTCAAAATGTTAAGAAAGTTATCCTTAGAAGGTCCCTAGAAGGATATGTGTGCAATCTTTATGGGTCCTAATCCCAACGCTGCACGAACTGCGTAAATAACGTACCTACAAGCATAAAGGGACATAACTCTATCAAAATGTTTTTTTTTCAAAAAAGAATTAGGCCTTTGTGCAAAATTTCAGATTTATATCTTTGACGATGGGACCACAGTATTTTCGAAAACAATTAACAAAGACATATAGCAAAATACTCAAAGGGGCCATAATTATGTTTTTAAATTTATTATTCAAACAATTGTGACAGCTGATTTAAAATAGTCACTAAAAGAGGGTCTTTGCTAGAGTTCAGTTAAATATGCTCTAGTGGACAGGAACAAGCAGATACAATATGACGACCAGGGGTGTCAGCCTTGTGAATTTTAGGCAACATTTATAAACATGGTTG
Organism: Clione limacina; assembly: GCA_032362205.1. Lineage (NCBI taxonomy): Eukaryota > Metazoa > Mollusca > Gastropoda > Pteropoda > Clionidae > Clione > Clione limacina. Next base: position 8,287 of record JAUUEB010469313.1, on the reverse strand, counting down.
CCTAGGTTGTTTGACCAACAAGAGTTTGGCAGTCGGAGGTAGAGAGGAAGCAGCTATTTCTGTATGAATGACCTTTGTGATAGATTTCACATCATTGGCAAGGGAAGGGCCAACAAGGGTTTCGTAGTGCGTCAAGTTGGCGAATAGCCTCTGCAATATAAAGGTCTCTAGACCACACCACCACCATGCCACCCTTGTCAGCTGGTTTGATGATAATGTCATTCCTCTGTTGGAGGTTTCTTAAAGCAATGACTTCCTGAGGTTTGACATTGGAGTAACTCAAAGGGATATGCTTAAGGGCCCTAATGTCAGCACATGTCTTGCGAATATAGTATTCCACCCTTCTTCTTTCCAAACAATGAGACAAAGATGTCCCTATCATCATCCTTAGGAGGCTGAGGTGGTCCACCAAGAGTGGCCGTCCAACAAACTGTACGGAAGAATCGGTGAAGCAGTAGACTCATTTGATTCATGTCAGCCGTAGGAGACCTTGCCGAATTCAGATTGCACTTTGTTATTCAAACTAATAGAGTAAAAGTTGATTACCATATATGTAAACTTAGCATTCTACCCTTTGTTGTGGAGAGCACATTATAGAATAACAAAACGTGTGCCACATGGGTTAAGCAGAAAGAGTCTGACCCGACTAATTTTCACTCTAGCAGCCTTGGTATTAAATGCCTTTATGAAGTCAAGTTGTGCCCACAGGTTTGGCTTCTTGAAGCATGCATATATTAGATAAAATAAAGAATAACAGATATGCGAGATAAAAGCCAAAAGTACGCCACGCCAATTAGCTAACTAAAGTTGACTTTGTAAAAGCTCATGAAATTCCCCTTATAAAATCATGGTTACGAGCTCTATATCCTTGACAAATGGATGTTGTCCCTTTTCATGACAATAGTCGTCGTGAATGTAAGTGCTGAATCCAATAATATAACATACACCAATACAAAATGATTGATATCCACTTCATGTCTCCCTTGGCTGTTCAAGTATTTAAGTCAGACGACTATGATGAATGGGTCTGCGTATTTATCTCTATATAATTACTATTGTACGTTTCTTGTTTCTTTGTAATTATTATTTGTTTTTATTTCGTGTTAAAGTCTCATTTCTTATTTATATTATCTGAAAATAAACTCACACATCTGTATACATATTTTGGCACCAAAATATGTATAGATTTTGATGCGAGATGTAGCTTATTGAGAGAAAAGAAAAGATTAGTATGTTTGTATCATGTTCTATTGTATTTCATCAAAGTGTTTCTTAAACTTATGATAAATAGTATATAATTTATTTAGCCAAAAAGAAATTATACAGACATGATCACTTCAGTTCAGTACGTAACAAATAAATTATCATACAATATTTTAGACTTCACAGTATCAAGAATAAATACAGTCTTATGATTCGTTTGCAGGCGTTTTATTATTTTTAATGATCACCTAAAATGACAATCAATAATAAGTAATTAGCATTTTTTTTCAAATTGCTTATGATAACAGTTCTGTTATTGTTAATATTTTTGAAGTTTTAAACTGGAATTGTAACAGTGGTTTGTACTTTTGCGGAGGCAACGTATCTGCTACCTTTGAGTGGACAATCGAAGTTGTTTCATTGAGTAGGCAGAATAGTGGTTTCGTTTTTATAATATAGGCATTTCCTCATTCTTTCTTTCTTTTGATTCAACTTTTCTTCCACATTTCCCCTTTAATGTATGTTTTTTAATATAATTGCTGCTTCATTAAAACGTAGTTGACAAAAAGGGAAACTGACTTATGACTTTCCATTTCCTATACCTTTATATTACTTCAAGCAAAATGTTTTTTGAGAAAGAAAAGAGAAATTTTCCCCCTTGTAAATACTTGCCGAAAATCATCTCCGCACTATACATGGTATAGTATATACGTGCTTTCCATGTTGACTGAAAAAGTAATATGGACTTGTCAAAATAGAGAATAAGGATATGCATTAAACCCTAATAGAGAAATGCGTAAAAATGCCTTTAAATAGGGATCTTCCTCGTGTTATTTTACAACATTGCACCTCGTGGTATGTTGCATTATATATTTTGTGCGTTATCGTGTTAACAGACAGACAGAGAGACAGACAGACATAGAGACAAACGTGCGCGTCACCATACCCTCCACGATTTTACTCTCGCTGTCTGGAAATAATGTGTGGCATATGGATTTTAACAATGACAATTATAGCCAAAATATCGCATATAACGCTCTATACTATATTAACAAGGCATTAATGTAAACAAATCATTAAAGAAATAAAAAATATATGTAAAAACGGATGGCCATTGTATAACAAAAGTAAGAATATATACATACACGTATCGCAGTAATTAGTGCGTTAAATGGCAGATTAAAATTCCTGAACTTCAGTAATAAGGATCCCCCAAACAATTTGTTTATCCAGATGGGTGTCTCGAAAGTTTAAAATGAACTTCAGTAATATAAACAAACATCAATATAAAAACAAACAGAAACAAACTGTCAGTAGTCAGACAATACGCAGTAGGAGAATAGTGGTAGAAGAATAGTATTAACCAAAGTCAGGCTCCCGTATAGTCCAAGGTGTGTCCAAATTTAAGCACGTCATTGTGGCAGATGTGTAATAGCATGTGACTTTAGATGGTAGAAACAAGCTTTTTTGAAATTGTGAGTTTACTAAGCTGATTTTTTAGTAAATGAGAACCGAATAATAAACATTTTTGTATTTAAATGTCAAAAGTATATGCATATCTAATAAAACGTTGACATGCACATTTTTTGAATGTTTTTTGGCAGACCAAAAATGACATTGGAAAAATTAACAGACATATCAATAAAGGTTTCTGACAAAGACAATTTTTTTCTGACAAAGTTAGAATATTTGACCTTAACTGTGATATTAAGAATCATTAAATGTGTATATATTTTGATTTTGATATAACCTGTTGATTTTTTATACTTTGTTTATCTAAAAAGAAATAATAAAAAACGTACACAACAAGCATTTTTCTGTCATAATAAGCCTTGGTGTTATGTGATATATTAAATGGAAATGTCACTGGCTTAAAAGGAAGTCAAAAGTATTTGTAATTAATATTTGGTAGTCAGAGGAGTTGATGGGAATTCCAATCAGGTAGGCCCTGGCCAAAGCCATGAGTACTGTAATGTAATTTAATTAAAGAGTGGTGGAATTGTTAGGATTACCAATTCACGGTTTGAGTAAGTGGTATTTTTTAAATTTTCTGACCCGAATCTTATCATAGACCATGCAATTGTTCGGTTTGTGTCATAGTTGCAAGATTAATGGCATCGAGACAAAATATACCATACAAAGGCATGAAGAAAATGATGAGATAATGTTTTACATCTCCAAAGACTTAAAGTGGTGGTGGCATGAACAATATTGTAACATTTGAATGCTGCAACTGATTTAATTAAGCATTCTTTGCTGAATCCCAGAAAAATGAGTGAATACAATATGCACATCTCTGTAACGTCTACATAAAATGTTTAAAACATTACATTGGATGACCCCCAAAAAGTTAAAATACTTACTTTCAAAGATTTTTTTTAATGTGAATCTTGTGAATTCAACGACACAACTGTGACCATGAAATCAAATTGGAATAGTTTGCAGTGATTACTAATATTGGTTTCATTGCATTTACTGAATTGAAGGACATACTATGAAGTTGTTACAAGTCAATGCTGGCTGTCGTGCACAAAAAACGTGATGTTTGCACTAACTGCACTTTTTACTTTATTTACGGTTCGGAGTAATGTTTATCTTTAACTAGTTTAGTGTATATACTTAAGTGCAACGTCAACTCTCATCGTCTTTTCTATACAGTGATAAGCATTTCATGCTATGATACAAATGATGTTTGAATTCCGCTCTAGAATGATATAATTCTGTTCAAATATAGTGTAAGTGTTTTCCCTTAATTGTCGTGGTTTTTAAACACCGGTGTGCTACAAAAGGGTCTCTAGTCTTTCTGTCTGACCCTGGCAAAATGTCTTTCAATTTCGTGAGATTTGCTGTTTTTGTTGTCATCTTGTCTTTTTTCTTTACAATTCAATTTAAAAACGCAGACAAAAAGATAGTTTTGATTGTGGGATCAAAAACAAGCAAACTTATTTGTTAGTATGTGTCGTATTGAACTGAAGAATATATTTTTGAAAGGATATTAAATTTTGCATAAGTCACCGCAATTATTTGGTCGAGTCGTGTCTGGTGCCGATTTTGTCGTGGTAAAATAATGTCCTAGAAATATTTAACTGGGAATTTTTCGTATGTTTTCCCGTCATGCATCTTAGCATACTTTTGAAATTGGACTTTAAAAAAAGAGAAAAAAAATTGTTCGGAATTGCCCATGTTTTTGCGATTTTTGTTTAATTTGAAACACACCAAAAATATAGTGATGAGAATAGGATCAGGAAAAAAGGCCAATAACTCCGTAAATATTCGTCATATTGATCTGAACATCATTTTTGAAGAAGTTGAATTGTGCATAAATAAGGCAAACGTCCCATCGGTTTTTCTGGACGGAAACAGTGCCAATTAAGCAGTTTATCAGCCAGACACTGGAAGTAGGGATGTAAAATCTGAAATTTTAGCCTTTCACAGGTGGTTTTCAACAAAATACCTAAAATTTGGTATATTTTGAGGTCACGCCAAAGATCACGAAATGTCATATACCTGGGGTCATATTTTCCCAGTTATCGATGATGATAAAAATTGTCATTTCGACATGTTTCCGTAGGGAAAAATTTAAATGCTTCAAGTTAATTGTGTGCTTACCTAGAAATAGTATCGATTGCACCGTGTGGGAAGAAAGTTATCAATTTCAGGTATTACAAATGAGCTCACAAGTGACACGAAATATGTCTGTAAACAACAACGTCAAGTAACACAGTAGCAACGACTTATAAGGACAAAGGACTTAATTTGTTCAATGAGGGTTTTCTTCACCTTTTGATTTTTTTAAAAACATTTCCAAAGAACATTTTATTATCCTTACTTTTATAGCAATACTGTTTTCTAGCATTATTTTTTTGTGAAAGATTTAGTTAAATATAAGAGCACATTTGCTGTAAAAGGAAAGTAACTTCGAAAATTTCAGGTTTAACATTGTTGAAACTATTTCTATTTGGAGCGAAACTCGGTTTTGTTACCTTTAGAGCCTAGACAAAAAAGATTGTTGTTCAAATTGTTATCCTTTTTTTGCCATGAGGTATTGCAGTACAGGAACAACACATGTAAGAACAGTAATTTTCTTTGGGGAGTGAAATCCTTTGATCGATGATTTGTTTCTTACTTATTGCTGTTCCCTTAGATCTCATGACTGATGAGAAATCTTTTGACAGATTTGTACATGTTACTACAGTTCCTAGAATTGTATTCAATTCACGATTGACCGTGACTTCTAGACGAGTGTGTTGACGACGTTGAGACGTACACTTACATGTTTCTTGTGATAGTTTTCTTGCGGTAAGTGCATTTTAGCATTAGTTGGACTGGAAAAAATATAGTCGAGGAGAAATATGGGTCATTGTTGCTGAGATGTTTTATTAGGTCACAAAAAAAGCATGTGCATATGTTAATCCCGCCAACATTTGCATACTTAAGGGCCATATCGTGGCTCTTGTTTCTACGTTACACATCAAAACTGAGTCAAAGGCAATATATATATTCGTAGGTTTTATTATGCTGAAGTAAATTGTCATTGAAACTCAGCTTGGCAGTTGGTCTGGTTGTTAAAAGTCTGAAATTGTATAAGTTTTGCCTAATTTGACTTTGACAATCTACTTTCTTGTCCAGGTTTTGATCCTAATAAGCGATTCCTGCAGTATGATATTGTGAGAACATCACAGAACAAAATCATCTGCATAGATTGTTTTATTGTCTACGTATTGTGAGATACATTAGTACATACATCCGGCGACACTAACATCTTTTAGATTCAAGCATAGGCGTTTGTTTTGTAAAAAGTTTCATGATTAGACAGTGTCTAAAATAAATATGACATGAAAGTGCATTGTGAACAAAGCAGTTTATTAAGTATCTAACTCATGTGAAGGAGGGGGAGGGGGCAATCCGGATTCGAGTTACAAACTCATCATCAGTACAATGAGGGAGGGGGGGGGGGGGGGGTAGGAGGTCAATTTATAATCTTTGTAAAAAGCATTTCTACTACAAAAAACTGTTAACATATAATTTTGCTTATGCTCAAAATTGTCTTCATTCATTTGAGCAATATAAGTCAACAGGTTCTCTGGTGAAACTGCCTGAAGACAGATTGTTCTAAGTCAGAATTTCAAAAGAAATATTACCAGGAAGTTTAGATTTAGCACAACTTATATTCTACAAGCTCACTTTTCTAATTACATGTAGATTGTTTGCAGAAAACAAAATTGTTATTTTTGTCTCACTTTCTGGTTTAACAATCATTGGTTCAATAAAAATAATCATTGGTTCTTCAAAAGTTTATGATGTTGCAACTTATCTTGAAAAATTATAATTCGTCCATAAATAAAGCGTATATGTTTAAAGATCTACAAAAATAAAGACTTTTCCACGCACACATTGATATTTTTTGTCTGAGTGTCTATGTGTGTGTGTGTGTGTGTGTGTTTAGCGATAACTTTAGTTATTTTGGCTGGATCTATTTCATAGTTGAAAGGATTATATAGACCAGAAATATAATTTCTGCTCTTTAAATCCAGAAATATTTGTGAAAAAATGACGGAGTTATGGCCCTTATTGAATGTTTTTGCTATATTTTCTTTGTTAATTTGTCAAAAACTCGCTGTTGTCACATCTTAAGAGTTAATAATCTGAAATCTTGTAAAGAGGTCCTTCTAGTGACCATCTAACACCAGCTTTCAACATTATTTAAATAAATAATTTAAAAACAGATTCATCGCCCTTTTAAGTATTTTGCTATATGTCTTAGTTGATTTTTTGCAAAAACGTCCATCGTCAAAGATAGAATTTTGAAGTTTTGCACAAAGGCTTAATTCATAGGTCTCTAAAAGCTGAAGCTTAATGTTTTGAAAACAAAACAGTTTTAACAGAATTATGTTCCTTTTATGATCTTCAGGTATGCTATTAAGTCAGTGGACGCATCGTTAGGAGTAAAACTCTGGAAATGTGCACACATGCTTTTCTAAAAACTTTCTAAACATATTTTTCTGAGCTTTTTGAAAATTATGTTTACAGAGTTATGGCCCTTGAGTTGTTTTCTATATGTTCTCTGTAACTTGTGTATGATCTGCGCGGTTGTACCCTCTACGAGTACTCATTTTTCTAGTTTAGACTATTTTCCAATTATATGGTTAAACGTTTTTTGTAGACATATTTAGTAGAGTAGACAAGAAAGACATTTCCATACCATAAATAATGTTGTATTATTATTTTAAAGCCAAGAAAAACATGCAAATTTACCAGATACAAAGGAAAAGCTTTAATTTCATTGTTTTTCATGAATAGACCTATTTTTCGTTAGATTTTTTTATTTATTTTAAAAGCTTATGACTTGGGGGGTCTTGGGTAAATAGGAGTTATATTTGCTCTGTGATTTAGTTTATTCCCAATTCGTTTATCAGCATTGAGTGACGCAATACAAACTTCCATTTCAATGTTTGTAAGTAAGCCGAAAATAATTTCGAGCTGTAGAATATCGATTTCCTCCAATGGCTATTTATTTGAAATCATGGGCAATGAATTTCTATCTTCATCTTTTTTTTTATTCAGAAAAATGTCATCTAGTTAAATGTAAAATCCAGTGGCACTGACTGTCTCACGATATTTCTTTTTATGTTCACTGGCTATTCCTTCCTGGATCTACACTTTTAAAAAGACATCGATTGATTTTTTAAAAGGCAATATTATTAATATGTTTTTAATTACTGAATCTTCTTTATTAGAAATGAAGAAAACTATAAATTGTGCTTCTACTTTCAAATAGTCTCCTATCAACCAAAACCTATTCTGATAAACTATTCAAAATGTGAGAACTATTCTAGTTACATTAAAGCATATCGTTTAGCAAAAGCTTCTCCCTGTTTTGAAAGTTTGCACAAACTGAAATTACAAAATTAAACAAAACAATGTACTATTTATAAACAATGTCATGAAAATGATCTAAATATTCAGATCTAGCTGTTTAACATAACGGAATTTAGAAAAACCGGTATTTAAATTAAAAATAAACCAACCATTATAGGCTACCCTGGGTTGCGTGGTTGCTACCACTCATCGGGCCTAGGTATGT
>JAUUEB010469302.1:0-11718 GCA_032362205.1 Clione limacina | reverse complement strand
GCGGGAGCTAGAAGTTGCTGTCAAGGCTGTTCCAGTGGTCGGTTTGAGTCTCAATATAAATGACTTTGGAGAGAAAGGTCTTTCCTAGAAAGGTTAGAGACCGTTCTCTCCAAAGTCTTTTGTATTTAGTAAAGCAGAGTTTGCGCCATTATACATTTTCAGGTCTCAATATAACCTACCTGTAATACAATTCTATCGGTTGCCTTAAAATTATAAAGCTTGCCAAATTAAATCCTACATGGTTCCTCAATAGAACATTATTGTCAGGTGGCATATCAGTAGCGTTTAGCTGTAGTCAAAATTATAATTTCATAGCCAACTTTGCTTTTATATTTAGCATAGACAGTTAAATCATAGCCAAACTTGACTTTAGATGCATCAAATATCAAATATATTCACGCTTTTCAAACTATATAAAAACAGTTAAAATTCTGAAATATATCTTTACAATTTTTTTTTTTTTTGACCTCATAAACAAACTGAAATATTAATAAAAGAAATATTAGCACTGGATATATTTGCGTTTGTGTAGTAACTACGTGGTTCAGGTCGTAATGCATGCTTCACATGATCTCAGACATTTGTTAATGCTCACGTATGATAAAAATCTCAAAAAAGATGTGAAAACTTATTTTAAAAAACCACCGTGCACTGTATTTAACACCAAAGGTCTTTTTTGGTTTCACCGATGGCTTTATTCGTCTTTTAAGTATTAACCTTCATACAAAATGTAAACTGTTCACCAAAAAATTAATAAAAATATGACCAGAGTATATTTAAAATGTAAAATCTAATGGTTAACGTTAATATTTATTCTGTGTTCTTTACTCGATCAAGTGCGACTGTCAATCAAATTTTACGTATATTCTTCTTGTTTATTTAAACCATAAACCAAATTTCAATGTATATGTAAGACTTATATCTTTAGAATAATAAAAATTCAAAAACAGATAAGTACTAAGTAATATTTATTGAGGAAAACAATTAATCTAAAGCCCCAGCTCGTCCTTTTAATTCGATAATCGCGTAAACGAAATAGACGTATCATCAAGTTATATTATGAACACTGGCATCCATCTAAGTGTATTGGTGACATCAACGATAAAAAGAAACATCATGATTAAAGCTGGCGCTCGTCTTGTCGTCTGACCTCGTGATTGTTCTCATCCAGTTATTGTCTGACACGCGAGCGAGTGAACTGTCGTCTGTTTCCTATGATCCACGAGAGGGCGGACGGACTATTCAGACTCAGAATTACTCACTGACGAGCTACAAAGGTATTTGCTGGACGCCCTAGGCTTATTCATTTCTTCTCAGTCAAAATTGGCGCGTCATCTTTATTCTTTTTTAACATGTTTTTTGGTAATCTTATCGATTTAAATTATTCTAAATCAGTCAAGTATAAATAGCTTCCAATCTATTTACTGAGCTTGTAAGTTGGAGTTATTTGTTAGGACACATGTGTTAAGTAATGTTTTGGATACACCATCGTCTGTTACAATAAAGGCATTTTTATCTTACCCTTTTCTTTATTTTGCTAAAAACAATGTGATCTTCAAATGTGTCCAAGTATATTTAGTTAGAGTGCTTTTTGTGACACATTGACAAGCAAAAGGAGATATTTATAAATAATATAAGATGACCTATATGTGAAACGATATAGGTTATTTTATATGTAATCCAGGCAGCTGGCTAGACTGGCTGTAATCCATCGCTTGCTTGTAGATTTACAAACAAGTTTATTGTATCGATTATTCACAATGACTTTTATTCTGTTTAATGCACATTGAATGATGATATAGAAATACCAAAAAAACTATGACATTCTTAAGGCGAAATTGTGATTCGTCAGTGTTCATCGAAACGTAATGTTGCATAAGCATGCGAATTTTTGTGATATCTATGTGATTAAAAACACGGACACTTCAACGTGCTTCTAGACATGGTATAAGCTTGAATTCCTCGATGAAAAGATAATTGGTTGGCAAATTCTATGTCTGGTAAGTATTAGTTATTCCTTTAAATCACACTTATTCCTCAGAGCTAGTGTATTTTTACATTATTTGATTACTCAATCGTTGAATAATTCATTATCCGAGTATTTACTACTTGTGGAGGGTATTGTGACGATACGCGTTTGTGTGTGTGTGTGTCTGTGGTCACGATAACTCAAGAAAGATACAACTGATTGACTTCAAATCGTGTACGATGTTGTAATTCAACCCGATGAAGACTGCTATTTAATTCCAGCAATATCCGTTATCAATTGTCAGAGTTATGGAATTAAAACTAATTACAAAGGGATAATATAAACTTGATTGGCAGCTTTCTTCTTCTTTCCGCGCGCGGGCATTCAATAGTGCGCAATTTTATCGTGCAGGACAGTGTTTTTCAATAAACATTTTGATAAAGTTATATTTTTAAGAAATGCTGACATGGTACAATAAAGAAATGTTTTTTATTATTTTACTCGGTTTTGGGTTTGTACTCTATCTGAGTACTCATGTTTCTAGTTTAAATATATGCTGATTCAGATATCTTAAATTTAAAACATGGAAATTGACTTACCCTCTTGAAGGCTACAGACATAAGGTTGAACATAAGGTCTTGCAGGCCAACACTTGCCAGAAGAGTCTTTACCCTGTGCCAGGCAGTCAGATTGTCTATGATGTCAAAGTTTAGACCCATCTCAGAGTTTGGCAGAAATTTCTGTGTAATAAAATTAGTTTACGCAATTAGGGGGTGTGATCAGCTCTCTAAATCTTACAAGGAAATGGTTAAACTACACATGGCAGCCAAAAGGCCTGTCCAGAAGTGTGGACATCAGGTGATATCTAGCAGGGTAAATGAAATAAAAGGGAAAGTAAGAGAAATCATACCAGGGTGGTATGGAAATACAAAGAATCCAAACAGCTGGTTCCATGTTTTAGGGAGTCAGCCACATAGACCCTCTTCAGCCAGCAATCTATAGACCTTCTCTTTATGTGGCCAAACTACCTAAGGCTTTTGCTCCAACATAACAATGATTGTTTTCTACTGAATTTGCAAAATATAAACACTCATGGGGTAGTGTAATGTGTTAACGTGAATGATACAACAAAATAGTATGAATGACAAGCATGTACCTGAAAATTACAAATGTAACATTTCTGTATAAAAACGCTTAATACTTTCTGGATTGACTTCATCCATTTGTAAAATGGAAAATATTTAATCAGTGAGCAAATATGAAAGTGACTATTTATAATAAAACTAACCTCAAGTTCTTCCTCTGTTCCCTCAATCTGCAAATCATCCAGGAGAGGGGTGAGTAAACTAATAGCATTCGTAGCAAGAGCAACAGCTGTTACACTTAAGAATTGATGATTGCTGAAACAGTTAAATAAGACATATAATGAAGAATCTCACAACAGAAAAAAAAATATAGACTGCAGAAAGTTTCTTGCAAATGAGACATATTTAAGTTGTTAACATGAATGAAACACACAATTTGTATTCAAATATAATTAATATACTTGTAAATAGTATGCTGCAAGCAAACTTGATGGCATTGATCAGCCCAAAATGAGTAAAAGTGATGTCATACCTGAAAAAGAGTCTAGCCAAAAGAAACTGAAAAGATCTAGTTTATGTACCCCTGAGACATACAAGATATTTCCATCATGCAAGATAGAAAGCATCAAGGCTGCTGTGTTCACTAACAATAGGTGATCTATAGTTATCAGCAAGGGCGCCCCTCATGTGCTGAGGTTTTCTTCACAATTATCCTAATCAGAATTGCTCTCAGTCTAGCTTTTCCTGACTAACGTCTGGTTGATGCTGTAATTGAAATCCTTGGCTTGTGATTGTTTGCAATAGGTCATCTGATAAGTCAGATGACCAGCCCTGGTGTGAATGAGTGAGATGAACATACTTTTCTGTGCTTATTGAGTGACAGTGCTCTTCTAGTAGCGCTGAGCCGAGTTCATTAGTATTCACCTTACATAAACAATCCAACACAAACATTACAAACTATGGCAAGCGTAAACTGCCAAAAAAGTCAACATAACTAGAGGTTAGTGAAATTCAAATTCATACTTCTTAGCTGATGATGGCCGAGCTGGACCTGACACAGCTTCCTTCTTCTGTGAGCCTTCCCCATTTCCTTTTCCTTTCACAGTGTCTTTTCTCTCCAAAACAATAGCTGGTGTCAGGGCCAAAATTCCTTGCAGACCCTTTAAAGTCTCCCAGGCAGCTATTAAATTCAAGTTTTGAGCCACCTGCAAATGATGAATATTTTTTACATAGCATTAATTATATACCTGTATTAATGTCTTCATCACAGCTTTCCAAAAGGAAAGTGTATAAACATTTCTTTTTGTCTATATTATGACACACACTTGCACTAGCACTGTCATGTTACTAACTGCCATAACATTTTTGTGTTACAAAAAAACAAAGAAAGGGGAACTTACTACAACTAACATAAATCAAATTTAATAGCTGATTACTTGATGGAAGATGTTTCTAGACTAACAGAATAAAGTGTGACACTCAAGACAAATTTAAGGAAGTGCGCCTGTAAGTTACATCTGGTGATGCATACTAGTGTAGGAGTAAAATAAATTGTGAATTTAGACATTTGCAAAGATAATAAAACATAATTCTCTGTCTCTCACTCTAAGTCTATCTCTTAAGTTTTCATTGTTTAACAGATAGTGAAAGAGAAATAATAATGTCGAATTGTGAAACCATATTTACATCAAATACACACTTACATTTCCACCTGCCCTTGTTGATGTTTTGATTGCAGAGGAGACCCAATTAAAGATCTCAAGCTGAAAAATTAAAAAAACACATGTGTTACATACAAATTGATCAATTTGCAGGGAAGTAAATGGATTCTTAAAGTTAACTTGAAACTTTTAATTTAATTGATGTGCGTCATAAATAAATGATGGGTTATGATATCGTTTTATCCTTAAACTCATTGATCACATTAACTCTTTCAGGACCACATTTTTTATGGGGTCTGGACGTAATTATTTTTGCCGATGATACGTCCGCAAAGGGGTCTGCGTCTGCGTCTGGGGTCAGTATCGGCGATACGTCCGGAATGCATATTTATAAATGTCTTGCCAACATCTTTCTTATTATTATTTGATTTTTTGATTTTGTACAAAATACGGAGCCTACTTCAATCGCCGATGTATCGGTGATACGCCCGCAAAGGGGTCTACGTAAGCGACGATGTATCAGCGATACGTCCGGAATGAGTTAAAGATATTAAGTTTCTGGGAAGAAGAATTACATTAAATTCTTGGCTGAGTCATGCAAAATCTAGGTTAATAAAGTTTTAAAAGCATGTTTAAAATATAATTTTTGACAACTTTTGGATAAGTAGATAGAAAAAAGGTTTTAACCATTAATATTCAGTGGATAAATAGGGGAAAGACCAAAAACAATCAGAATACCCTGAAGAAGTAAGCATATCATCTAAGAAGGGCAGTTAGATGGCTTAACGTAAATAGGAAATTGGAGTCCTGACAGGCAACCTATGACTTGGAGAAAAGAATTTATTTTCCCAAAACAAAAGACTCTGACAAGATAAGCTAAAAAACGAGTTGTTTAAAATATTTGTCAAATTTTCTCATGAATAAAAATGATCACTCTCTACTTAAGTTAAGTAAAAGTAGCTTAAACAATATTAGGCCAAATTAAACAAAATCTGGAAATGTATTCATGATGTTTGGTTTATACTTTGCAAGAATTTTATTTCTCAAAGCTTAAAAGGACCGATAGTGTATCGATTCAACCAAACAGTATGCTTTAACATAAAAAAATACTTTGAGTGATTTCCCTGACAACAGAAATCCACAGCCAAACATATTGTTTATAGAAAGACTTGACAAAATCTTACAGTTTTTTGTACAATGTTGTGTCCTTGGTTGTCCATTTCTTCATCCTTAGCTCCTGTAGTCTGTGCTTGTCCATTTGGTTTCACCATATTAACAACTGTGTCTGCTGTTGCCACAGACAGAGCAGCAAACAGACACCCAAGAGTAACATCAATGATTGTCCTTAGGCGTGCTGGAGTCAGTGGTTCCAGGATTGGCAAAGAGAAAGCCCTCCATACATCTGAGACCTCAGTCAGTAAGAACTGGTACCTACATACATATAAAACAATTGAATATGTGAAATTTATTTCCATAATTTACTATCTACAATTAATTGGAAACTATGGGAGAAATATATATCTTGTGACAATATTTGTTTTGAATTGTAATGGTGGACACTGACTTATATAACACATGTTGATAAGAATATCCCCTTATAAAACCTTAAACTGTGTTTGATACTGTCTAAAAATGGATGCTCCCTGTCTCATCCAGGATCCCTTAAAGGTAACAAAATTTGAAAAATCTAGGTTGTTTCCAGATATTGTAACTTTGATCTGTTTCAAGTTGGAATTATGGCTATTTGTGGAAACCTTGAAAAAAGATGCTTTAGAAATAGTAATTCTATGAATGTACTGAAAGTATAAAAAATCTAGCTAAATGAAATAAAGTGACAAAATGATTGACTTTGTAGCAGGCCTGAAGGGTTTTAGTTAAGCTTGAGCCGTAAAAATCACAAGATCTGGAGCCATAACAATTTTTGAGATAATACTTAACAGTTCAAACATAAAGGATTAGACTGAAAGAATCTTACTCTATTTGCCAGAATGTGCGATCATATTTGCCACCACACTTGACTATTATTTTGTGATAATCCTTATGTATACTTTAATAATTGTCATGGACTAAAACATACCCGTTTCTCATTGTAAGAGCTTGAGAAAGAGTTCCTGGCAACAAAAAAGCAGTTCCATTGAGTGCATCTTTGTATCGCTGTATGTACTTGCTCAAAAATGTCAACTGTGTACATGCATTTAAGAGAATTTGAGCTCCATTCATCTTAAGTAGAGTGTCTGTATTCTTTTGGGCAAAAATAGTAGCCCAGTCTTCAGGACTTTCAGCAGAATGAGCTAAAAAGATAACAGAATAAAAAGACAAATAAATTAAAAAAAACATGTTCTATGTTTTCTATCCAAAGAAAATTTGATCCTTGTTCCCTCTGCCAATAAAAAAAAAGAATATGACTTTGGTAGGGCAATGTCATATAATATGCCAACAGAGCTTTAGACAATGTTATTATCCCCATTCTAAAGAACAGAGTGACTCATACCAACCCTTCCAAATTTAATAATAGGCTGTTATAGGAGGATCTTTGAGAAACAAATTCCGGGGAATTTGCTTCATTTAAAAATACTTAAACATTATTTTGACAAACAACAATAATTTCTTAACAGTATCAATTGAGCATTGATAAAAGTTCTAAGGGAAAGTAGTTGGTAACAAGAACCTAACACTATCATCTGATAATCGTATCAGCACTGATTTAACAACCTCTTCCTATTCATAAAATCGGCGTCAAGTGTTTAAACAGGTTTAAAGAGTAAGGAAAACATGTGGAAAAAGAACCAAGTGTTTGATAATTGAAAAATACATCATGATCAGAAAATGACGATATCAGCTCTGATTTTACAGACTCTTCCTATTCATCAAAGTCATCATTTAGCGAATGTGTTTTATTTGTAGGCCAAAAAGTTGTCGGAAAAATAAGCGAGTGTTTGATTATTGTAAAAAACATCATCCTCAGATAATGACGATATCAGCACTGATTTACAGACTCTTCCTATTCATCAAAAATCATCATTGAGCAGATGTGTTTTATTTGTAGGGAAAACAGTTGTTGGGAAAAGAAGCCAAGGTTGTAGGTGGGCCAACAAATTTTCAAAATAAAAGGCAGTGTTTGATAAGTAAAATACATCATCCTTAGATAATGACGATATCAGCACTGATCTACAGACTCTTCCTATTCATCAAAATTCATCATTGAGCGGATATGTTTTATTTGTAGGGCCAAAAGTTGTTGGTAAAAAGGAGCCAGTGTTTGATTATTGACGAATACATCATCCTCAGATAATGACAATATCAGCACTGATTTACAGACTCTTCCTATTCATCAAAATTCATCATTGAGCAGATGTGATTTATTTGTAGAGCAAAAAGTTGTTAGGAAAAAGAAGATTGTGTTTGATATTTGAAAAACACATCATCCTCAGATAATGACGAAATCAGCACTGATTTTACAGACTCTTCCTATTCATCAAAATTCATCATTGAGCGGATGTGTTTTTTTTAAGGGCAAAAAGGTTAGTGGGAAAAAGAACTTTGTATTTGATTATTGAAAAATACATCATCCTCAGATAATTACACTATCAGCACTAATTTTACGGACTTTTTCTATTCATCATTGAGCGAAAGTGTTTTATCTGTAGGGCAAAAAGTTGTTGAAAAAAAGGAGCCAGTGTTTGATAATTGAAAACACATCATCCTCAGATAATGACGATATCAGCACTGATTTTACAGACTCTTCCTATTCATCAAAATTCATCATTGAGCGGATGTGTTTTATTTGTAGGGCAAAAAGTTGTTGGGAAAAAGAAGCTATGTTTGATAATTGAAAAATAAATCATCCTCAGATAATGACGATATCAGCACTGATTTACAGACTCTTCCTATTCATCAAAATTCATCATTGAGCAGATGTGTTTTATTTGAGGATGAAGAGTTGTTGGGAAACATAAGCCAGTGTTTGAAAATTGAAAAATAAATCATCCTCAGATAATGACGATATCAGCACTGATTTTACAGACTCTTCCTATTCATCAAAATTCATCATTGAGCAGATGTGTTTTATCTGTAGGACAAAAAGTTGTTTGGAAAAGAAGCAAGTATTTGATAATGTGTAGTTGTGTTTTATAAGCAGTCAAAATAGCAGTGATCACATGTCATCGATTGACACACATTTTGCACTCTTAAAACAATCAAGCATAATTATAATATCCTTTTGAGTACACAGGCATTTTCAAGACACAAATTTAGTTCTGAGTTACAGCAAACTTTTGGCTCTCTCCCCTCAACCATACTATACATATATTTAGGACTGTTACATGCATTGCACAATTTAGACACTACCCCTTGTTTTACTTATTACAGAAAAAATATTGACTTTTTTTATGCAGACAAAGGCTCAATCAGTATTAGCATATTTCTATATTGAAGGTATTAGATCTTTTTTCATTGTTGCAATATATGTATATTGAACATTTTTGCCTGTGGGTAGGTATGTAAATAAATTCAAACAGTTTCAGACCTGCAAAGGTATTAAGATTTCAACACCTGGCCTTCCCTTGCAGAGGCGGAGACCTTAACCACTTGGCAATCTGAGGGGTCAGCATTGTAATATAAAAAGGTATTCATTTTTTATGAATCTAATAATGCAAAGCTCAGGATGCTTCCATCTAAATACAATGTTAAAACTCACAGGCAGTTGAAACTGGTGTCTTCGGCTCTCCTTCACTAGTGTCACAAGTTGTGTCTGACTTGAGTGGAGATAACATAACAGGTGACATGTCACCAAAAACTGAAGTCATCTGATCAAAAAGGTTGGTCTGTGTATCTAGTCTCACCAATTTTTCTTTGATTTTCTCTTTTTCTTTATTATGATCTGAAAAATAATGTTGTCATTAAATTTATTGAAGTTAACAGGTTGAATAGATTTTAAAAAAACCACTTAAAGTTAACTTCTACCAAAGTACCTAAAGAAAACAAATAATTGAATCATATTACACTTTAAATGTAATAAAAAAAAAAAATTATAATTTGATAAAATCAAATTAGCAAAGAGTGCATCAAGGATACATATATATATAATATTGATTCACCTTTTAAAAGGTGAATTTATAAAAACAATTATATTAACAACAAATAGAATGATAAAAATTACAATAAAAATGATTAAACAAATCATCCTTTGATGACTGACATAACCAACCTTAACTCATCCCTTAAATTGCAGTATTTTTCAGAATTTAAAAGCTACACAACTTTTTATTCTGATTAAGCACAATATCTGGTTTTTAATCCTCTGTAATTATTGAGATATCTTAAGGCAAAATAAGAAAAGATTGAAAATAATAACATTAAAACTGCAACACCTTTCTCAAGCTGAATAGGTACACCCTCTCTAGGTAAAGGGAAGTATCAAAATGTTTAAATATGAACATGAAACAGAATCAGTGTCAAGCATTTTTCCTTTCAGTCAACAACTCCAGCTACAATCAACCACTAAAATCCAGAAGCCTGTGTCATCTTTAAATCCTCACAAAAGGGGAAAAAAGCAGTTTACAGAGAATTTAATGTAGTTCTGACTCATTTTTTTTATTTTTGACATTTTCTTAAGGTAGGCTTTATACGCACAACATGCTGAAACTGCTCAAATAAAAATTGTGTTCATACTTCGGTTTGATTGAATCTCTGGTCTCTGGTCCTTATCTCATGAAGTAGGACTGTACTATCCAAGATATACAACAAATCTTAAATAGCTAATGTAGTTCTTTAATGTGAATATGTTAGTTTTATCAATAAACTTTGGTGAGTTTACTGGTTTCATCTAGGTAACAGCTTTACACAATCATGTTTTGAAAACCCTTTCTCTCAGTCAAAACAACTGGCACTAGCAAACTTCAAAAGGTACCATCACATTTAGACAACTAAAGTAATAGTTAGATTAAAATAGAGTAAACTACATAACATATGATATCAAAAGTGTCATTAACCATGCTTTCAAAACAAAAGCATTCCGACCACTAGTTTTTTTTTTCAGTTTCATGTCACGTGGAAATTAAAAACTCTTAATGAATATTTTTTTTATCATGTTGTCTTGCATTTTACTTTCAACCACACACATGCACAATTGACTACCTGTTCCCTGTACATTTGATTCACCAGGAGGCAGCTCAGCTGGTTTGAACATACAAGTGAAGGTAACCACATCAGATCTTGATAAACAGGAAGTTCCTCTGCACAAGCCATTTATGAGTATCATCATATATTTCTGTTGAGACATGAAAATACCATTCAAGTTGTGATTGCTAGCAGACATATTAAAGCAAAGGGGATTGTAAGCATAATGCTTGTAAAGAATATATTACAAATAGAAATGTGACAAGGGTAAAATGATCTTGTTGACAACAACATTTTTGAATTATTAAGTGTTAAACAAACAAAAAATAAGGTTATCAAATATATTCATATGATTTGACTGCTGCATGTGTTGAGAATGAAGTTTATTTACAAAGACTTTAAGGCCTCAGTACATACATCAAAAATTAATAGTATATAAAACTGATTAGAAAAATAAGGGAAACAAAATATAACCACAACCATGGCATTAATCAACATAATTTACAGCCAAATTCAATTTCTATTTGAATACACATCCTACACTTCTTTTTTGCCAAAAAAATTTCTCTCTCTCTCTTTCCCTTTAGAAACATACGGACAGATCAAGATACAGACAATGATCATTTGAGCAATGAACTGAAACTGAAAACCACATTTTAAGGCTTAGTGGAAATCTAAAAGATAACCCAATTTCCTCATACATACTTTCCAGTGGCCCAAGACAAAATTCGAGGATTTTAGCGTATGTTCAGGGGGTCATAGCCCCCTTTCAGGTTGTTTTTTTTGGGGGGGCAGTGACCCCCCGATAATGTTTGTAAATTGCAATGAGAAAAAGACCATTTTAAACACTTTTAGACCATGATAAATCTATGTTTATTGATACAAA
>JAUUEB010469291.1:0-11719 GCA_032362205.1 Clione limacina | reverse complement strand
CTCTCTTATTAAACTATTTTCTTTTTTCCAAGCAACTCTCTTATTTGGGCAACTCTGTTATTCGAGACTCGAGAGTAGTTGTTCATGTAGCTCATCGGTGGTCTTCCCTTCTTTTTACTCCCTTTCATTTTTCCTAGTACAACAGCCTTCGTCAGATTTAACTTCTTATTTCTTATGGTGTGGCCAAGGTACCTCATTATGTTTAACTTTAGTAGTAGAGCTGGCTCAGTGTTGAGCTCTTCAAGGATGCTAGTATTTGTTCTTCTCTCTGTGTAGCTGACACTTAGAAGACTTCTATAAAACCACATTTCAGTGTTGCTTTTTTAATTTTCTGTGATTTGTGCTGTGTCCATGGTTCACATCCATACAATGTAGCAAGCCTTACCAGATTTTTCAGATGTTTAATTTTCAGCTATTTTCAAACATTATTAAGTTGTGCCATTCTGACTATAGTAGCTATATCTTTTTTGAAGATGGCACTGCTGGCTTTTATGGAATCTAGATATTTGAAGTCCTCAACTTTCAAGTTGTTTTTGTTGCCGAGATATTTGGGTCGTCTATATTTCCAATGTACATTAACTTTTTCTTTTTGTCATTAAGAAGTAGCCTACCTTTTCCTTTTATATCTATACCGTTCAAAATTTCATTCATATTTGTTATTGCAATCCCTTTTTTGGTCTGAGAAAAATTAGATTCATGAAAATTCAACCCTCATGTCTTTATAGTCTTTTCTCTCAATATCATAATTGGTGACAAGTGGCACCTTTCTAAGAGAGTTGTCACAATTAGAAAATTGAATTATTTCTTACAATGCACAAAAGTTGACTGGTGAAATCACTTAAAACGAAATGCTAGGGAACAAAGAAATGTCTGTTACTTCTGATTTCATAAATATGGAACTACAAAGTAAATCTAACACTTGTCTAATTTGTCTCAGGCTTAGCCTAATTTGTAAATCATCGTGAGACCTCTCATAGTGTGACCTCTCATCGTGTGACCTCTCCCGCTGTGCAGTCACAATTTTAATCAGTCAATCACAGTGCCATCCATATTTACAACTGACCACGCGGAGCACATGACATGAGACAATAATAGATTGCATCACAAGCCTTGGAAACAGCTGTTGTGCTTCAATCACAAAATGACCAAACTGATTTCATTTTATTGATTTTGCTCAACAGAAACGTTATTTGTGATTTAAAAAAAAATCATATTTCAATATTAGAAATATATTTTAATGATACAAAAATATGAATATATTGAATTTGTTTTTACTATTTTGGTTATAACTTTGTTTGTAATAAGTGATTTCACCTGTAGTTACATATTTTATTTTATTCAATTAATGAATTGTAATGTTTATATGACAGGCTTCTGAGAATGATGGTCAAGCAGATGATTTCATGTTGGGTGATGAGGAGGAGATGACCAATGACCAAACGTGGTCAGAGCAGGACAAAGATGTTGTTCATGCTGTTATTGGACTGGTCAGTTTATTCTTAACTTGTGCTTTTCTTTCTTTCTTATTCTTTTCTCAGCATTTTTTGGTGTTATTATCTTACTGTCATTCAGTGCTTCCAAATGGATTTGTCAAAATTGGATGTCTTGTAATGTAAAGGGCACCTGGGGTAAAATTTTGTGAAAAACATGCATATTTAAAGTGTTTTTAGTCTAATGGTGCATTGTCAAATTTGTCTATAATAACCACTGATTATCATGGGGGAAAATTGTCTTTACTGGCAAGTGGCAAGTAGTGTTTACTGGCAAGTGGCAAGTAGTGTTTACTGGCAAGTGGCAAGTAGTCTTTACTAGCAAGTGGCAAGTAGTTTTTAAAGAGAAGTCATTTATACAGTCAAGAACTAATGTTGTCAATGAAAACTGTGGGAAGGATTTTGTTATAAACAGGTGGTCTTCGATGCAAGTTCAACTTTATATGAAATGATTTGGTACCTTTAACAGGAAATCAGGGAAGAATGAATTGATTATAGAAAGCATGACATGAGATAGTGGGGTAAATAAAAAAAATCATTAACATCGTTATTTTGTTGAATAAATTGCCAATAAAAAAAATCTCCTCTCCATTCTAGTTGAATAGCTCTGTCTGCCCAAACATGCAAAGCAGTACTTCCTCTGCTTGGCCTATTATGACCCAAGGGAGGAGAGCTGCTTCTTTCTCTTCACAGTTGCTTCTTGAATAAGCTTTACATGCAACTTTCTTTAGTTTTGCTAACTGTAGCAGCTGTTTTGGAGATGCACTTGCTGAGCGACAGAGCAGAGAATTGTAGATTTAGTTTTTGTCTTTAGTCCTGGCTGATCTTTCCATATTCAGGACCAGTGATCTTTGGACTGAGGTGTACCTTTATTCTTGGCCACATGAAATATTTGACTGCTTTTGACTTTAATTTCAGAAAATATTTAATTGTCTGAATAGAACTGAAAGTCTTGATTCTCATTGATCTCGCTTAATTGTCCAACATTTCTTTTAATCATATAGAAGGATGCTTCCACCTGAGGTCCATGAAATATAGATAGGGCAG
Organism: Clione limacina; assembly: GCA_032362205.1. Classification (NCBI taxonomy): domain Eukaryota; kingdom Metazoa; phylum Mollusca; class Gastropoda; order Pteropoda; family Clionidae; genus Clione; species Clione limacina. The sequence goes on along the minus strand of JAUUEB010469291.1, from coordinate 9,182 downwards.
ACTTTATAACTGTTTCCAATGTTGGTTTACAATTACATGTTCAAATCACTCAAACAAACATCAGTTCTTCCTATGCCAAGAGCTGGCAGGCAGCTATCGCGGATGAAATAAAGGACTTTGTCATCCACCTTTTCCCTGTCCACATCACTCAAAATATGTTCAAACATCATTCTGTTCTTACCATCATTTTCAAACATGGAAATATCTTTCTTTTGTCCGAAATGCTCATCCAAAGCTGATAATGCCATGAGTTTTATATAAGGTTTTACAGCGCTATTGACTCAAAGAGGTCATTTAAGCGCTATATATATATATATATTGCTATGACATCAGACAAGTATACTACAATACAGGCCCAATAAAACCATATTCAACAGTTTACTTTTGCCCATGGAGAGGACTTCAGATCTATTTTAACAGAAAAGAAGCCATATTTTGTTGCTTTCAATACAACTTGTTGTCTCTCTTCATGCTAGTTTTAAGAAGATGTTATAAATAAATTAATTTAAAAACAAGTTTAAGTGCCTTATTTTGAATATTTTAAATTATTTATTATGTATTTAAAATGTTGTTATTAATTTTTTTCCAGGTGAAAACTACAAAAAGTGTCTTGAAAAAATCAAGAGAAAGTGTCCGCAAAAATAGTACAGTAGAAAATCCTGAAGGAATCCGAGTATTAGATGAAACGATTGAACTTATGAATGGTGTGAATTGTTCTGTTGATGAGTTTGTCTGTGGTATCTATGCTCCTATCAACTATACAGCTCTTACACAAAATGTGAGTATATGAGTTTTTAGGTTGAAGTTGACAGTACTAGACTGAAAATTCCCCCAAAAATGTAATTTATTTTGATAAATAAATATGACCATATAAGCAGTTAACAGTTATTATCCTGCTGCTCGGTCAGTGGCGAGCACAGGGATGTAATCGCCTTTTTGGATAAATAAAGTATATATTATTATTATTAATTAGTCCAGGGTTCAAACAGGAGGTTAAAATGTTTACTAAAACAATTTATTTTCTTCTATTTGACATATAGATCATTACCCAATATTACAACACCCTCCTTTTCCCTGTTCCTATTGAATATCATGGTTGGTTGTCACATCACTTATATCATCCTTGACACCCTTGTACTTGTATGCTGTCCTAAGGGGTTTTCCTATCAAATACCAGTGAAAAAAAATTAAACAAATGTATATCACAACCAGCTAAAAGAGATAATTTTTATATAAGAAAAAAAAGGCGTATCATGGAAACACCAGGATTAAACTAGGAGTAAATCGGGCAGAATTATAGGCAGATACTTCTCTACTAGTACATTCATGTTTTTAAAACAGTACTGGTGCTTCCTTCTGCCCAAATATGGGCCATTATCTGTATTCAGAATTCACTGAACTGTAGAGTTACAGTAAGTTGAGGAAGGGCTTTTTATATTTTACCAGAATTGCATCTTTATTGACATCTTTTTAGTCTTATCTCCATCAGATAAAGCGTGATCTTGAAAACCACCAAGAACTGAGTTTAAATTAAAGTAATGAGCATTCTTTTATGGATACACAATAAAGTATCCCTCGTTTTATCTTTGCAATTAAATTATGATATAATCATTTCTTATACAGTCAAACTCGTCTAAACCGCACACACATAAGCCAAATTTTTGTTTAAATGGAGAAAAAAAATTGACTCTTGTTTTTCCCTCTCGTTATTTTTGTTAGAGAAACATTTTTAACCGACAGAAAAACACCTGCTAATGTTTAAACGGAACAACTAATTATGACTAAATTATAGTTTTAATGCAATAATTTGGGGCAGAAAAATATAATTCTTTGCAAAAGGCCACACAAATTTTACTTTGAGAGTTGCCCAAATGTGTTTCACTTGTATTTTGAGACGGACATGAGTGCAACAGTTGTCTAAATTAAGGAAATAAATAGGGCATGGATCGGGACATTAAACAAGACTTACAGCGGCCATAGATTGAGACATTAAACAAGACGTACACTGGCCATAGATCGGGACATTAAACAAGACGTACAATGGCCATAGATCGAGACATTAAACAAGACGTACAGCGGCCATAGATCGAGACATTAAACAAGACGTACAACGGCCATAGAGCGAGACATTAAACAAGACGTACAATGGCCATGGATCGAGACATTAAACAAGACGTACAACGGCCATGGATCAGGACATTAAACAAGACGTACAACGGCCATAGATCAAGACATACAACGGCCATAGATCAGGACATTACATCCATAGAACATTGGCTCCTTGTTGACCCTTAACATATGGAATGTGGATTTGTTTAAATGGAACAAAATCATGCTTCCATAAAAATTCAGTTTAAGCCAGTTTGACTGTAGTTATTTCATATACTTATTGTTTTCTTCTTTGTGTTTTCAGGGAAAGGTTCTCTCAGATCTAAATGGAAACATTTTGAAATTTTTACGGTAGGTTCTGTTTGAGTGACAATATTGAATTTTAATCATTTCTGTATAAAGCACAACCGAAGCTTTGGTTAGTTGGTTGATTTTGCAGTAGCAAACTTTTTTACAGTTTAAAAAAGAATAAGCTTTTCTTTGCCCAAACATCAACCACTGTCAATGTTCAGAAGGGATAGGTAACGAGACCTACATTTTATTGTCCATCGTCAAGGTGCTAGATCATGTCTCCCTTGTTATCATGTGCTGAATATGAAACTTATTTCTAAGAGTCTTCTTAGGAGGTTTAGATAAAGGTGATAAATGGTTTGTTTGTGTTCTGTTAAATAAGTTCTCATAAATGTAATCTTTGATGAACTGTGTGACTTCACAAACCATAATCACAAACAATAATTGGGATAATAAAACAAGAATTATTTCATGTTTCAGGGATAGCAACTTAACAACGGCTGATGATGAAAAATGGCTGAACTTTTTGACTCAAGCCAACGCACACAATGTCAACAAGTTAACACAGAGTGTACTCACACAGACTTTTGAAGAGCTAAACATGCAAGAATAAATATCAACATATGATTAAAAATGTAAAATAAACAAGACTTCTTGACTTTTTTAATGCCTCTGTGGGCTTTAGCTTGATACCTTTGATGTCAAGATTCTTCCACTGAGAATTTTGCTTAAAATTCTGGTCCAAAGCTCAGTCGCCAAATTGATGTATTCAGACTAGATGCCTGGGCAGTGTATAAAGCTATCTTCCTTACACAAATTTCCCAAAGGTGCAACCAAGCTGTTGTTGTAGTGCAGATTTACATTAACCATGTTCACAGATCATATCACAGTTCAAGATTTAATAGCATAAAAAACAGGATGGCTGTTTATATTTCATGTCAGGGTATAGTACAAACCGATGGGCCGAGAAATGCGTTATATTATTTTAAGGTGGCTATCGGGAGGCCTGCATTTTATTATCGTCAGACCTGCCAAAAGATTTGACAAATATAAAAGCAACCCCACAAATAAATTGTTTACATGTTTTACTGACAGATAAACAAGATATCCTACACATGTGTCATACACGGAATTTTTATTTTTGTAGCTAAATTCTTTGACAAGAAGAAAAGTGCAGGCCTCCCGATAGTAATATGCTAGCAATAACAGCCTCCCGATTCACTTCAATTATTTTATGTAAAAACGTCTTTGTGCAATATAAAAGGCAACAAGTTTTTTTTCTTAATAAGAATTTTTTTCTCTTTATAGATTATGGTTACTATTTCTGCAGTGCTCAATTTTTGAAATGGTTATCCATGGTTTGTGAAATTAAGTCATTAATTATATCATCATTTAAATGTCTTAAGACATTTCTAGATTTGGTAATCAAACAGATAATAACAATACATGTAATAACAATACATGTTAGATTTATGCCATTTATTTCATTGTCAAAAGGAACAATTCAACAACATAACAAATGTGGAAACAATATCAAAATCTTAGATCATTGAATTATAAAAAGAAAATATCACAGGCAGTTCAAGCTTCCTATATACACAACAAGTAATAACTTCTGTTGTTATTTGTAAATCCTGGACACTTCATATCAAAAGGTTTTACAGGTTACACATTTAGAGAAATGACATCTGGATTTGTAAAGCTCTAGAGTCTAACGTAGATATGGCCAAAACAGGCATCAAAATAAGTTTACATTTGTGTCAACAAAATCAAATTTTAAACCACAAACATAATTTGACAACTTTTGATACAAAATAAGGCCTACAGTGAAACTCACCCCAGATGATCTACCAACTGGGCTAACACCTGGTAATCTAATTTGTGCAAAAGTAGCTCTTTTTTTTGTATGTATTAATCTTTTTTTTTTCGTATGGCCTGAAAGAGCCACCCTTTTCATTAGACGAGAAAGAAAAAGTGATGATTGACTAGTTACCTTTGTTCTGGTAGGAGCCCCAAGGATTGACGAGTGTGACACCAACAAAGACAAAATGATGACACCCCATGAACCACCAGACTTGATAATATGGTGTCAATGAGGGGCCATGATTAAATTGTTACCAAATTGTATTATTTAAAACAGGTTTGTTTTAAAATTGTAACAAAACAATTGACAGTTAAGCAAAATTGTCAAATGATCTCGGAGCCCAACTTACTTAACTGATCTTAAAAGTTGAGTCGCCTTTGTTTTTCAAAACAATGAGATTCAACTTAAGACAAATTCCATAGGTTGCGTCACAAGTCATTAACTTATCTACCTTGATGTGTATCATTCCTTTGTTCATATCCAGTTTATGGCACTTAATAACATAATTATCCAAAATGTGAATAACAACCAAGATAATATATTAACAAGCACAGGAACCCTTAATTACATGTTGCCTCATTACTTTATAAGAGGTTAACCCTTCCTCTACTTCCTAACACAAATATACGCTGGACTGGGCATCGTCTTCCATAAAAAGTTGTATTTACAGAGATATAGGGACACCAAGTGTCTCCCTGTATGTTGTGAGCCAAACATTGAGAACATGTGTAATACCAGATTGCTTACACAGACCATATTGGACTGAGGTAACTTTAGGGTCACTGGGTCACACAGTAGAAAATGTGTGCAAGTAGCAAACTACAGGAAAGGTTAAGGACAATATTTATTTCCCATATAATATTATAAAAAAAAAAACATAGCCATTACTTTAGAAGTTACTTTGGTAAGATTCTTAAATCCTTTGGTAGCGTGATAAGCCTTTGTTAATTGATGCCTCAAGAAAGCTTGAAAGCTGTACAAAGTCAATGATTTAAGAAAAAGTATCCCTCCCCTAACCCAATAGAAAAAAACATTTGCAAATGTTCCATGGCATCAACAAAAAGGTAAAACAAGTTAACATTCCCACAAGTCAACTAAACCCTTACACTGCTTGCAATGTCAGTATTGCAGAATAAACAATAAAGTACTTTTGAGATCAAATTGAAAATCTAGAATTCAATGAACGTTGCTGAATCTAACAAATGTTATGGACCTGATTCCACACCAGGATCTGAGATGAAATTCATGTGAATAAAGCTCACTCCAGAATTATCTCCGTTGACTACGGCTACTTTGTTACCAGATTCTAACATCTCTCTAAGTGTGCTAGAACCAGAATGTTTCACATTAGATTCGTCAGCCACAACATGTGTTTTGCTGATGCCAATCTCGAGCAAGTCTGGAGCGATATCTTTGTCATTGTTGCTCATAGATTTGTCCCTGTCTGTTACTTTGCCTCCTTCAACAAGGAACATTGTCTCCCCTTTTGATGTTTGTGTTGTGTCGACCTCTCCAACTTCTGTAAGAAGAGCAGAACTCAGATCATCAACATCATGGACAGCAGCGTCAACTTCAAAACATGTGTTGGCTTTCCCATCATTCGTCGTTTTCAGCATTCCTTCTTTGATATCGTCACCTGGTGGTAAATGGTAAGTGATTGAATGAACAGTGACTCCATCCTGCATGGAACTCAGCACAGAAGTATGTATACCTCCCAGCAATTCTGCAGTCAACAGAGAAGATCTTCCTTCCTCCAGCCGAGCCAGATCACTTTGTTCACTGATGGTAGACAATGTGGCATAGATCAATTGAAGGGAGGACACTCCTGTCTTCATAAGACCTGGACATTCTGATAAGCGAGCCATATCCTCAGCGTTGACCTGAGTATCTCCTTCTGGTAGCATAGTCACCTGGACACAAAGAGAACATTAACATTATATAGTACAAGGTCAGAGGTCATGTCAAATAGGAATACAGTTTCTTCAAAGAAAAAATGAATGCATATATGTCTAAATATTGATAGTTAATACACAACTCTTATCATGATAAATATACAAAACATCCCTAAAAGTGAGTACAGGGATTTTGACTGTCTATAGCTACAGTGAAACCTCTGAAAGCCCCTGTATTTGCCCTGAGCTTGGCGGCTAAACAAGGTTTCACTGTAACTTATTGTGAAATTAAACCAATCATGGTACCATGTCAAGAAAATTAATCAGCCCATTTTTACCAATCTAAAACGGTATTTCAGGGAAGATCAAAGTTAAAAAATCTTGCTTACTAGCACCTACACAAAGATGACAGCGACAACAATAACAACTCCTAACAAGAACTTCAAAAACATAAATCAAACAGAACATGAACTAATTGTGATAACTAAAACTAACCTGCATGTTAAAAACTTCTTGTACTCCACTATGACTTGTATTCATTCCCATATGTGAGTTTGTTGTGATGCTATTCAGTGTGTTAGGATCATCACCAGGTAACACAGCATGGAATTGTGGGTGTTTGACCAATAGGGACTCCATCTGGAGGTAAACAGGTGTCATGGTCAACAACACAATTATCAGTCTTATCCACTTTCTTAAGAATAACACTTGAAATGGAAAACTGTTTAATTTTTTTCAAAGCTTGAAGACTCAAACTGTATTATTTATCTTACTATACTGCTCTAGTTTTATACTACACAACCTAAATATTAACACACTCAGTTTTTATGTCTTATATGAGGCCCTATAGCTCAGTCGGAAATAGCGACTCAGAATCAAACACACCAGCGCCAGAGGCAAAATAAACAGGAATTGGGTTGCCAGAACGCTGGAAAATTATAAATGTTGATAAATCTTAAAGAAGTGATTTGTATAATCCTGTTGTTAACTACAGTAGAGTCGGGTTAATACGAACCGCTCGGGACCGACAAAGTCGCTTCGAATTATAAACATCATTTATAGTCGTTGTCCATATTCGTAGTCATATGACATATGAACTACGTGGGTTTTACTTTTTACAATGTGATAGCTCTACGCCAGACGGGACGGTCCTGTACCATCTCTGGATTAAGGCGTTTGGACTTAAAATCTTCTCTTAAGGACTCACTCCATGAATTGGGAGGGCAGCCCTTGCCTAGGCAACCGGGCACTTCCATTCTTTGGACTCTCTTTAACCAGTCGCACTCATCTTTTCTTGCCACATGGCCATACCAACGAAGTCTACCCCTGTGCATTAGCTCTGTGATAAGGGTGACCCCAACTTTGGACAGTAGCTCTACATTGGAGAGTTCAACTCTTGTGGTAGCACCACACATCTAACGGACCATAGACATTTCATTTCTGGCAAGTCTTTGAGCAACCTCCGCCTTTGAGGGCCAGGTTTCACTCCCATACAGAAGCACAGGTTGAAAAAAAGCTTCTGTATAAGTCACCCTTGGTTTCTAGCGAGACAGCCTTTGAGCCGAGAAGGGGCAAAAAGTCCCTGAATTTCTTCCAACCACACTGCACATGTGTGACAGAGCTTGCTTCAGCGCCATCGCCAGCCTGTGTCAATAAAGTGCCCTTTACAAAAGCTGCTGACTCAACATATATATCAAGAATATTTTGTCGTCCTTTTGACAAAATGTTGACATTTGTTAGACAAAATTACTGACACATTTTCAGGACGTTTCAACTACTAAAACATAATTTTTTAGATGTTTGAAAATCAAAAATAGATTCGCGTTTCTTTAGTCGGCCAGTATAGTTATATTGTTTCTGATATGGACATCTTAACCTAGCGGTCCGACATGAACATCTAAGCCAGTGTCTCATCTTCATGAATTGCGAGACAAAAATGCAATTATCACACACTGTTATATATATATTATCACTTAGCTTGTCATAATACATCAAGAGACTGGTGTTTCAGAGTTCAAAGGCAGCTGAAGGCAGGAGGGGTAAAAGCAGGCGTGGCTTACTGACCGTCACCGGTCAAATTTGTTTCTTCTTTTCTCTTTTTTCGCTTTTTTTCTTTTCTTTTCTTTTTTCATCGTTTCATTTTCTTTTTCATTTCTCATTATTTTACCTTTTCGCTTATTTCCTCCATTCGTAGGCCCCCATAAGAGCAACAACTTCTTATACTAAGATACAGTGTCTTAGAGTCTTAGTGTCTATGCCTTAACGCTACGCTGCCTGTATACTGAATATACTTAATGTTTTATATATGAGTGACCCCACCCCCTGTTCTTGACAAATAATTGCAGAAAATTACAACGAGGTCTCTAGGTAAGTTCCCGCAACCAGTTGTAAGGTACGTAAGAGGCAGCAACAGGTATGGATCTAGAGATAGGTAAGTAGAGCACAAGTCGAGCTCCTGCTAAAAAAAACCCAGATAGAGCCCCGAAGTCTAGCTCCCACCAAAGTGGCAGGTTGAGCCCCAGACATTTGGGTTTGACTAAGAGAAGTCTACCACCAAGAAATGGCTGAGCTCCCATTACCGAAGTCCATCTATAACCAGAAAGAAGGGCCCTTGATACCTAGTGCTAACCTTCTGCAGCCCAAGCACCAACCTAATGTCAGGTGAGATGAGTGCCACTGGGAAGAATACATCTCGGATCCTTGGGTCACTCAGCAATAAGTATAGAAAGAGGAAGAAGGTAAGACTGATTAATTATCTTGAAGGAAAAGCCCTAAATCTGTCCTCCCTATAACCTACAAGTACCCACAAAAACACAATTTTCCCCCTACATCAATCCCCTCAAAAAAACTACCCATAATCCTGGAAAGAGACATAGAAGCCTTGCCACACTCAACATTGACAAGGGACAGATGTGTCCGAAAGTACTCTGAAAACCAGTGTGGCCGCAAGCAAGAAAATCGGAATATGTCAGTGATGAAAGTAGTATACAAACATATATACAAATAAGAAAAACTCAACATGAATA
>JAUUEB010469280.1:0-11721 GCA_032362205.1 Clione limacina | reverse complement strand
ATTCTGGGATAGTTTAAAAGAAGAACAAAATACTATAGGTTCTCTGGAAGAGAAAACATTTAGCATACGTCAAACATACATAGAAATACCAAATAGCTTAAGACTTATTCACCCTTTTTACAATGCACAGACATATTCATGCTCTCATTTTAAGGGGAAGGGGTATGTAGCTAAGAAGGGAGCGCGTCAAGCTTACTTTTCTGATATCCCAGGTTTGATTACCTTGAAGTGCAACTGTATGGATTTGGTCATTATTTATAATATTGAGCTTTAATCATGAAATACCCGTAAAGAAAGTACATATATGCCATCTTCACAAATTCTCTCTAGGTCTTCTCGACACATGTAATTACACTCAATCTTATTCTTTGAATACCATCAGATGGAGAACCCTCTCCAGAACTTGGGAAAACTGCTCCCGTAATCAGAAATAAACACCCGGTTCGAATCAGAGTGCCTACCTGATCGATAATCATGATGCAATTTCTTTTTAAATCAAAGAATCAAAAAAATTGCCCTTTGAATATTTCCCAATGTTCTCCAAAATTGAGACTAAACAAAATAATAAATTAAGTTAATAATATTTTGTAACTGTTTTTGACTGATTTGGAAATGTACAGAACGAATTTTTAAGTATTTCAACGAAACTTATATTTGTAATCGTTTCACGGCTTTGGGCAAACGCATTACATCAAATACGGAGGGGCAATACAGTAAGTTTAAAATCACTCTTCTATACCAAAACGAAATAGTTGAAAATTACTTTTCTATACCAAAAGGAGAGAGAGTTGAAAATCACTCTTCTAGGTAATGAGTAATGAGCTAAAATGCACTCTCCTAGGCCATAAGAAGGGTTAAAAACACTCTCCTAGCCTAAAGTCAGACAGCTAAAGTCCACTCCCCTTCAAAATTCAAAATGATAGGTTTGAAATCGCCTTGGCGATCGTTATATAGTGATTCGCAGGACAGTGCGATCGCACCATTCGGTGAGTTGCTGGGTTGCTTTGGTTGCAATTTGGTAAGCCTAAAGGAAAGCAATGTTTGGCGATTCATCAGTCAAATTCCAACCACTAAGAAATCAAGAGTTGCAATCTTTTTTTAAATGACGGGTATTCATTGCGAAATGGTCAAACTATCGTGTCCTCTTTCGTTTTACTTGGCTATTTTATTCTGTCCGTCTTAAATTGTCAGCTGTTGGCAAGGAATTGAACCAATACAACGATTGTTCTGGGTAAATCCACCTTAAGAAAAGCCGTTTTGTGGCAACCATCCTTGAGTAAATTGTAATTTTCATCTTGCCAACAGGTCTAATAATCTGTTTATGTACCTAACCTACTAGCTTGTCAATTAAGATATTTCTTCTATAATTTGCATGGTATCTTTTCTTGGGCGGGGTACTATTATGTCGGGGTAAACGTATTTCACTTCTTATACCCAGACGCAAAACTAAGCTTTTGGTGTGAATAAGTATATTCTTCGATTTTAAATTAATATTTTAAGTAGTACTTTGTACCGATATGCATCCCCTCCCCGTTTCAAAATCCTAGATACGCACCTTGTAGTGATATATTTTATTTAGTTACAATATTGGCTTCTGGAATTTGCGAAATGACCCATCCAAGAAATCGATTATACCACCTAGTGACATTACGTTGTACATATTCTATATATCCAGGAATTGATATCGAATTAAGGCTTAAGTTCAATGGAAATAGTACAACTCTTTGGTCCTGATATGACTGAGAGTGACCAGCTCTTCATTTCATTTTGGTCCTGATATGACTGAGAGTGACCAGCCCTTCATTACATTTTGGTCCTGATATGACTGAGAGTGACCAGTCCTTCATTACATTTTGGTCCTGATATGACTGAGAGTGACCAGCCCTTCAATACATTTTGGTCCTGAAAGTGACCTCCCTACATTATATTTGCTAATCTCAAAGGATGTAAGCCATGTATATAATGTAGGTCTTTCTGACAAATTCAAAAGGGGCAATCCATTATTTAGTTATAATAAATTGGTATACGAACGAAAGCAACTTTCGACCATACCACAGATTATTAACACTTGACAGAAAAGATTTTTGATTTAGATGGAAGATGTTTTTTATTCCATTGTATAGGTATGTCTCTCGCAGCATGTGCATTTTGCTTGATAAACTTATTAAAAAATTATGCAATGGTCTAGCCTATAGCATTTTATTTTGAAAAGACATATAAGAAAGCATTAAGGTGCCAGGTTGTAGTACACTTACGTCATTTTTACTTAAGACATACTTGAGTATACACCATACATGTTGATTGATTTATCGAAATGGAAAACTAATTATTTGCTAGGAATTAGGAAAGTTTTAAACAACAAGTTATGAAGTGTTTATTTTCATTTTTAATTGCTACAGATGTTCTTGATCCTATGTTTGTTTTTGTGAGTTTTTAAAGTGTAAACCAAAGAATTTGAAATTGAATACAGAATACTACTCTAACTGAAAGTATTTGAACACTGCACTTGAAAGCCTTTCTAATCCACATCTCACAAATCCTAGCAAAATTGCATAGGTTCATACACACGTGACTTTTAATGTGGAATCAAAGATGAGAGTATACTTTTATGTTGTTTGTGTATAAGGAGGTTATTTGAAATCAAATAAATGAACCTGAACTAACATACAAAAATAGAATACAGCTAAATGTGATTTAGAAAACTATATAAAATAAAGAAAACTAGACAACTAGAAAACAACTGGACGAAATAATTGAAAATAACAAGTGGTCTAATTTAATATCTCCTGGATACTTCATAATATATGAGTTCTTATCCATTCACATTTTGTCATCTCTGGTGTCTTTGTCTCTTCGCATGGCGTCCGTGAATTATTAATGTCGAATCAGTGTAACTATGTGGCCACACACTTCTTGTACTTACGATACACAAGCAAACACGTGGAAGCTACCTCATCGCATCGAGCTGGTCAACTTGTGGTGTAATAACTGAATTGACTGCGCTTTAGATTTACTCACGATACTGACCACTTAGTCGTTTCCTGTATTTATATAGATCAATGGCTGTAAGGTATTATTGACTTCCTACTTACGGCTTACTATGAGCTTATTACTAAATTAAGTAGGGAGGCTTATGGTAAATCCACTTAAGAGGCAATTCCACCCACTTGGATTTTGATTTTTTCTAGTAAACTGTATGCATACATTTCAGTATTTTGTTGTTTTTGTTGTTTTTGTTGTTTTTGTTGTTTTTGTAACAAATCTTGTGGCTATTTGCTTTCTGCACGCGTTACGTAAGATACTTACTGACAACATCCCAATGATCAAAACATAAAAGACAGAAATACAAAAAAAACAATAATACTTTGTTTTCGTCGATCCAATGTTGGTGGTACAATGGTTGTTTTGCCGATTAAATAACATGGTAGAATTATATAATATCAGTGCGAGTAACACTTTAAACCTTGAGACTTGATAGACTAAGTGTTGCTTAATGGTTGTATAAATACCTTAGGTCACTCTATGAGAAAAGAAAAATGAGTGTTTCTGGTCGTTTCATGTTTTTCTTGTATATATAACTTGCGAACAACTCGAACGTAGATATCGTGGCACAGAGCTAACCTAACTTTACCTTTACCTTAGTGACTATTTGTAACAATAGTATTTTAGCGTATCGTGGTTCCTACTAGCCGAATTCAGGAGATACTTTTGCCATTGTAAGTTATTTGAAGGAAGGTTGAGCCCTACGAGCCTGCTTGTCCGTTCTGTGAAAGATATCATGATTTCTAGAAGAATGTCAACCCCTAAATCTGTATGATATAATTATGAATGTATGTTCGAGTTTATCTGTTGTCAGCTAGTTATCTGTTTTATTAAAGTGTTGGAATGTTTATTAGTTTTTGAAACGACATCCAAAGCAATAGAGTTGCTACTGTAAAAACATTCCAAACGGAGTCCACTATTTAGAAAAGCCACTTAAACTACCATAAAGCTGAATGTATATTTGATGGGTCGATTGAGGCAAATTGTAGATTACAACTACAAACAGACACAACATCTCATGATCTAGATATCAAATATTACCCTAGTGACTTATATAAGCAAAATATATATATATTGTTCACCTTTAGACATGTTGGCAAAGTGCAGTCTCATTGTCTGATAATGTTCCAACCTTATAACATAATATTTGTAATTGAGCTAAGTAGCTGTCATATCTTTTATCATCTTATCCTTTGTGTATAGCTTTCAAATACATGTAAGCAATACATACATCTGCCACTTAAACGTAAGTAGAAAGACAAGCTAATCCCGATAAATTCATAGTCATAATCGTGACAATGATATCCGTGGAATGGAAAGTAAAAACACAAATATAAGATATATCACTCACAGCGTGTCTCCTGTCTACCATTTTTACCTTACCATCTGTCATCTAGATGTTGAATAGAGTCTTTAGACAATGCTTACAGGTAACCCCGAGATGCACAGATTGTTTTGTCAGAGTGTTGACCTATAAATAGAACTTTGTGAAAAAAATGATACTTGCGATTTTTCATGCATAAGAGTTAGGTGGTAAGAATGATGTGATTACATTTTAAAGAAAATAGGTTTAAAATACTTTATCTCTTCCAGAACCATTTTTGTTTGATATTTCCTCAAGTAAATTACTTCACTATTTCTCAAAATGACCTTGATATTTGAAATTTTTTACGAACATGAATTGTATGCACCCATGTACCTTTCGATAAATGGACAAAAATGGCATTTTAAGAGTTGTCTATAACTATTTGAGAAAACTCGGTTTCTTACATATTATGTTTATAGAAGCCATACTGAATTTGTATTAATAAAATAAAAAAAACAGGGGTCAACTTCTCACCAAATGCACTAATCATTAAACGGGTTTTTTCTTTTAAAAAAGCAGACAAACATATTTTTTTCTAAAAGACTTTTCTGGGTTTATCACCTTACTACCTAGATTGACGTATATAAGCGCACTGCTGTCGTAATTGTCTGCTTTCCGATGTAGTTTTTAGATACGCTTGGTTGAACCTATTACGCAAGAATTGTTTAGCTACTATCTGTTCTATTTTCTCACCTCGACTCGCCCAATCCCCCTCGCACTCACTCCCACACGCGTACTTTCCTTTTCTCATTGAGAAGATCCATTTTTCTACCGTTTTATACTCTGTCATCAGCAAGGAGCTTATCATTATACGGTCATAAGTTGCTGTGTATTTTTCTTGCGGAGTTATCTCCCATGTTTTAGATAATCTTTTTATTCAATCTCTTTTGTTGACGCTCTTATTCAATTTGTGAATTATTTTGGTCGATTCACTTATTGTTCATTTTATGCGTGTATGAAGTCTCATATTTGGCAAATTGTGTATTCCATATTCATATTTGGATTAGCCTAGAAGAAAAAAGTAATAAAAGGGTGAGATTACTTTTATGTTATTTTTTTATCATGAATTTATAAATTGTTAGTTCCTTTTTTTCATCGTTTTATCTCTTTAAACTCCTATGATATTTAAAGTGTTATAATAACTGCATGAAAATGTATATGAAATACAAGAAAAAATATCTGTTGTGTTATAATTTGTTTGCATCTATCAAATATCAGCGTATACTGTGAAATACAACAAAATGAAGAGAAAATGAAACGACAAATTGAGAGAAAGAAGGTAATAAAAATGTGACAATTATCTTGTTATGTTCAGAAACATATCTTTGGCAACCTTGTTTTGTTAAATACCACTTAAATGAAACGTATATAAAATTGATAGCAGTTAATGAAAGATACTTTTGACTTTGAAGTATCGAAAATATAAGGGTTTTGTTTTTGAATATGTTTACCCAAAATTTAGATTTTAATTATTATTGCAGTAACAATGAAGATAATCATTGAACAAACATTAACCTGAATAACAAACAAACTTAGATGCAAGTTAACAGTTACAAATAATATTGAAAAATTATAATAGTACTAGAGTTTCGGGTCGCTACACGCTCCCTCAATTCTTCGATTTGGTCGTTATGCTGCATCTTATTGCTATTTTGTATCACAGATATTCAAAAGTGGCAGTGACAAATTCAAAATGTCTACAAAAAATATTATTTTAAAAGATGTAAACACCTGGTACTTCCTCTGAGAATCAGCTCATCAGAAGAAGAAAAAATAAGAAGAAAGTTTCAAAAGACCAATCATCTTCTAAGGTTTTAAATTCATTCTTGATATTAACCTCCCCAATTCATGTAAATTATTCGCGCAAATGCTCTAGTCTTGAAGGCAACCCAGGCGCTTTCTGTCCTTCGTCAATTTGGTCGTTACGCTTCCTCTCATTGCAATTTTAGCATCACAAATATAAAAATACTCAAAGTTCTACAAAAAATGTTGTTTACATTTTTTAAACACCTGGTACTTCCTCTAATATTATAAATGTGGGTGTGACGAGAATGTTATCTTCCAGGGAAAATGTTTATTCATTATACATCTGGTGTGCATCAAAACAAGCAATGTGTTGAACATCCGTTTTCAAAATGGGTAATCGCTTGGGAAGTGTCAAGTAATACAAATTATCGTTTTATTAAAGTTTTCTAACAATCAGCACAAATTAAAACTGCAGAGACGCCCAAAAGGCACTTGCTTAGCTATTTAGAGACCTTTAAAAAATAGAATGGGATTTTTGGAAGTCCTGCTTTTCGCCGGGGAACTTCACAATTATTAGTATGAATTTTCAAATAACCCCTAGACCAACGAATCTACTTTTTCTTCAAGGCAATTGTAATATAAGATGTACCACATAAATGTATAGTAAGAACTGTACATGCCACATAACAAAACATCGATTTCGACTTAGGTAACAGTAGAAATAGCAGTTGTACTAATGGGGACGAACACGTGCCATATTAGAATAGCGACAAATATAAGGTTATCCTAATTTCATTGTTTTTCAATCTTAAGCTTAATGGTATGGCTTCATGTCTGTTAATATATAACTGGATGACTCGTAAACTGTTGGATATATGGCAATATTGGGCTTGTATTGTAGTATACTTGTCTGATTTACAGATGCTTCAACTTAAACATCGTCAGTGGACAAACAAAAGTATTACCTTTCAAAAAAATGAAATGTTATACGATATCTATACGGGTTGTACAAATCTTACGAAGGGCTGACATTTCATAAAGTAGAATAACATTTTACATACATTAAGTCATTTCGGTGCGGATAGTTTCACAACGGAAAGAAAGGGATGAGATCCGCTTTACATTATACCAACCAATAGGCACATTGCATGAAATCGCTGCCCAAGGACCTATAATTCTGGTTGTGTTGCAGACTCTTTTTTGATGGCCAATTCAAAATCGTATTTGTTTTCAATTATCAATTGATTTGCTATCAAAATCAATTAGGTCAAATATTCATCTTTCTTCTATAATGGTTTAGGGTGCTTTAGAGAGAGCGTTAGCCGTCGGAGTTTTTTTTCAGACAGGGTCCTTCAGGCAAGGGCACTGCTAATGAAAAAGATTGGTTGTAAAAATAAGATCTTATAAGAAAAGGGTATTTTAACGGATGACAGCTTTCTGAAAGTATGGATCAGTTAATAATAGAAACTATGTTAAATCTGATGGTCTTACGAATTATGGTCGTCCTTGACACGCGTGCACTGCAATCAATTCTTTTCCGCACATTTGTCCGTTTTCCCCTCCAAATTCAACACTTTCTTAATCTTCTTATTACTTCATTAAAATCCGGCCGTAACCAAATAAACGGAAGCACTCACCTCTACACTTATCTGAAATGCGCACCCCATCCTCTAAATTACTCGGTGTGTTTTCCTGTTATGCCATATGTCAAAAGTAGTTGTTATCGAGTGGTTATATACTTTAATTAAGAAAATGCACAAATGTCGTAGAAAGCAGGGGCGTATTTAATTGTAGAGGTATGTTTGCGCTTAGAACTGAGTATTTTTCAAAACATTAATAAATCAAAATCCTCATTGAACAAACAGGTCATTGGAACTGTAACTAAGGGCAAGAAATGAACTCAGGTAATTATTTTTGTTTACTGTATTTTCGTTCTTCAACGGTAGATTTTAGATATTTGATTTTTAGAGATAAACTCGCAAGACAAGGGCGACTAGTTGAGGAAGCGTCATGAAACAGTAATATACAAAGAAGATCTTGAGATATTGTTATATATACTTTCGTGGCGGTAATACACTAATCTAAAAGACTATATTTGACAGTCACAATCTCTCGCCTGGTTTGCTTTTTTGATTGGTAGACATCTTTTTAAGAGTGTCAACTGTAAGTATTGTTCTCTGTTCTGAGTACACAAGCACATTAACAAAAGTCTGGTACATTGGATAATTTCTTGTTATAAACACGTTTATATCTTATCTTGACCGAAAAGAAGTGTTCACAGTATGGTAATTAGGGGACTATCTTGTTATTAACACGTTTATATTTTATCTTGTCAGACAAGAAGTGTTAACAGTCGGATACATTGGAGACTATCTTATAATAAACACGTGTATATTGTATCTTGACAGAAAAGAAGTGTTCACAGTATGGTACTTAGGGGACTATCTTGTTATTAATACGTTTATATCTTATCTTGTCAGACAAGAAGTGTTAACATTCTCGTACCTTAGGAACTGTTTTGTTATTAACACGTTTATATCTTATCTTGTCAGACAAGAAGTGTTAAAAGTCGGGGACATTGGAGACTATCTTGTTATAAACACGTGTATATCTTATCTTGTCAGACAAGAAGTTTTAACAGTAATTACATTGAAGACTATCTTGATATTAACTCCCTTATTTCTTATGGTTGCAAGATAGTATGGATTGGCTATTCATCAGCTAAAAAGCTCAGAAAATCTTTATTCATTTTCCGATCGCTAAAACATCAAGGAGCACAAATTTTTAAATGGCGGTCTTCATTGCGAATTGGTAACACAATCATGCCCTCATTCTTTCTACTACTTGGCTATCTTATTATGTAGTCAGCTGTTTGTAAAGCCATAGTCTTCCAGTCCTGAAACTCTCTAGCCATCACACCCCTAAAATTAATGGATTATCTAAATTTGAATAACATGTGTGTGTCTTGCAACCGCCCATCCTCTCTCTATCTCTCTATCTGTATAAATAGTACATTTATTGCTCATACTTGGCTAATGATGCGTGACATCAACGATGCTCAGAATTCGAAAAGGATCAATATATTGATTCTTCGTTCAATACAAAGCGACTGATATCACTCTCTATAGCAGAATTGATCTGTATTAAATATTAATTCTATGAAAGAATACCCTTGATCTTTGTTCTAATTGACGCATACCCGAGGGCGCTGTATGCTTCTCAAATAAATGGAAATATGTTTTTCCAAAACAATGCCAACTGTTACCAAATAAATGTACTTCTAAATCAGTTTACGTACAATCACAATACGGAATTTGTTGTTTTGTGTATTAATTGTTATTTTAGATATTGATTATTAGAATAAGAATACATCTTGTTTAGTTCAGAGAAGGTGTTAAAACTCATTGATACAGGGATGGGAGAAAAATGGAATATCAAGTCCTTGAACAATGCGTGCTGTACTTTGTGTAAATGTGTATTTTCATTTAGGTTTAAGCTAATGATTTATTCCACTAGGGACCATTCACAAATGACGTTATTCAAAATTTGACCAAAATGACATGCTTCCTGTCAACTTCTGACATCTTTCTTTTTAAACTATACTACTGTTCAGTTAAAACATATATACACATGCAAGCATCTTCAAAATACTCAACATCCTTCTATCCTTCTCCCTTGGATGCATTTAAATCTAATACATTCCAAAAGCAGTCAATTTTGTATTTGATTTCTGAGGCTTACACATAAAAGGTTGTCAAAATGACAAAAGAAAATACCTTGAAATGTTATGTGACTGAAATTAAATGCTTAGAAGAATATTATGTCGATTTTGTTGTATTTTTTGACCTTCAAAAACCTAATTTTTACTTTAACCTTTAAATGGCCTATAAATTATAATTATACATCCGAAATGAATTTACTACACCCAATAATCAATCGTTGCTATTTTCACAAACATAAGAAGCTATTTGGGAAAAGCCGTTTAGTGGCGATCATCCTTAATTTTTGGAGTAAATTTGAATTTTCATCTTGCTGTGGTAAAATAAAATGTGTACATAAAAAAATCATACATATTTACATAATTCAGGTACCATGACTTGGGCGGGATATTATAATGTCTGGGGACAATTGTTTCATGTATCATACCCAGACGTGCAGTTAAGCTTTTGGTGTAAATAATTATATTGTTTCATTGTAAATATTATAACCCGCCATTATGTCCCCATCCCCCTTCGTTTCAAAACTAAATTGGCTTGTGGAAGTTTGCAAAATGGCCCATTCGGGGAATTGATCATACCGCAAAGTGCCTTTACATTATTCATATTTAATACATCCGGGAATTATCATCGAACTAAGGTCAAAGTTCAATGGTGATAGTACGACTCTTTCGTCCTTCTATGACTGAGAGTGACCATCCCTTAATTACCTTTACTTATCTCAAAGGATGTAACCTTGTTTAGATATGTAGGTTTTTGTGCCAAATTCAAAAGGAGCTATTCATTAACTTATTTTTTTCCAAATTCAAAGGGAGCTATTCATTATCTTACTTGTGCCAAATTCAAAAGGAACTATTTATTATGTAGTTATGACAAATTGGCATAGGGACATAAGTTACTTTCAATCTCCCAAGATAGTATCATAAGATTATCACCTGACATAAAAGATTGTTGATTTAGACGCAAGATAATGTTCATACCATTCTTTAGTCATGTCACATGCAACATGTTGATTGTTCCTGATATACTTGTTTAGAGCTATCTGATTATTAAATTTAAAAACTACAATTATCCTAACTATGATTAACAACGATAACTAAACTTATCTACTTATGTCCGTGTTACATCTCTATCCAACTGTTGCATGTGTGGGGGATAGAGAAGGTTATTCTTTTATTATTAGAACATATCAACAGTATGTAAGAAACATGTGTTTATTACATGTTCTACAACGCCTCAAGTTACTATATGAAAGCACAACTTAATAATTTCAATACCCTGGGGACTAAACAAAAGATGAGTTCGATCCATTTGCATTTGCCGATTGAATGCCGTTTGTGAATTAATAATGTTTCCAATGTAATTATGTTTTTACTTTATGATCAATAAGCATATACGACAATGAAAGCTACGTATTCAAGCTGCTCGCTGATTAGTCAACTTGTGGTGTAATTGCTGATTAAAGGAAAATTGTTCAATCCTAACTCGAGGGAGGTTTCTTTGATCTTTATGGCAGGTGGGAAAAGAGAGATATTACCAATAGGAAATGTTCTTTATGTACAGTTAATGCCCTGGGTGACGAGTACCATTATATTTTCAATTGTGTGATCTTTTCATATGCAAGGAAGAAATATATTAATAAGTACTAAACTCGTCATCACAATGCGCTTAAAACAAACCAGCTTTTTAATTCGAGTGACCAGAAAATTCTAGAAAATCTGGCAAACTTTGTACAAATTGTTCTTTCTAAATTTTAACAATGCTAAATTGTTTAATTGTTTTATTTCTATTTTGATGTTTAAATTTCTTCCTTCGTTCTTTAAGCTCTTCAGTTAATTGTTAATGATGTCA
>JAUUEB010469269.1:0-11722 GCA_032362205.1 Clione limacina | reverse complement strand
TAGAATAAAACCTTTTTAAGATCAATACATTATATATCATTTGAATTAGTGAATATGCTATGTAAACTTGATTTAAATGACAGGGCAAATACAATATTGATCAAGCAGCTTACATACTGAGTTGTATACGAACAAGCTTAGACCCAGAGTTAAGCACGTGTCGAATAAGAGTAAAATTAGATCTGCGTTTAAACTCTTGAATTTTAAATGATGGGAAGGATAACTTCTCAACGTTGTCAAATTGTTGGAAGAAGCTTGTGAATGACATGTATTTCACAAAGAGTGAAATAAACATTTTTCATTTCTCCTTTGCGCTAGAAAGCTTGTGACTATAAACCCACGGATGTAGTAGTTTGCATAACGCAGTATCTTGCCTGTTTTGTTAGAAATATATAAACGGGTTAAAGCAATGTTCCACATTATGTATGGTGTTTTATTGGTGAATCAATATATGACCTGGACGTGTAACAGCATACATGTTAAGAACGATTCCGAAATTTTAAAACAACAGCAGTTACCAGGGTGTTACTAAATAATCTTCTGCCCACGCTTTTGAACCTACCATCTAACAATAAACCTTAAATAAGACAGTTATAAGTGATTAATTGCACTCGCGATAAAATATGCAATCGAATTTGTTATGTTCTTTTCTATACAAGAGGAGTATGACTCTAGTCCGACCCATGTCTCAAGCAACACTAATTCCGAATTTATCTTAATACAGCATGTACTTGGTACTCTTTTTTGTGAAGATTAATGACTGCAACATCAAAGCATCTAATGCTGAAGCTGTTTTTAACAAGTGAATCTTAAATGCGTTTCTGACCATAGAGGTTTTTATCAAAAATAATGATATATGATGATTGTACGTATTTGTGTGAGATGTGTTTTCATATGTTTGTGTGAATTATGTACATCTTATTTCATAGCTTATCTTTTCGGTGCATCTTTCTGTTAAAGTAATCATATCAATTGAATACAATTAGCCTACTTAAACTTTAAAAAATCACTGTTTTGCTTATTAACAGAATGTTTTGAGTTATGTAGGTTTCATTGTGAATATACATACACATTGCCAATATTATCAATGTATACAATAAACATTTTTCTCTTCGGCACTAACTAGAATTCACTACAAGGGCCAATAATTTACTTGAGTAAGTACATATTCAATCTGGAAAAGCTTGCTACCTCTTGTAATCAGTAAGATGACACGATAAAACACATAGTAAAAAAATGAACAAATGTAAAGTCATTGTTCAAAATTAATATCATATTTTTATTAACTATCATCTTTTGTCAAAACACAGTTTCCATGCATAATAAGGTAAAGAACCATTGCAAATGTCCCATTTACACAGTTACAAAAACATCACGACGTTTCATTTTATTACAAAGAATCCCACAACTAAACAACGACGTAATACAAAAATAGTATATTTCGTTACCATATTGTATATCGTTCATTTTAAGATATTGATGTGTTTATCCGTTTGCATCCAGTTATTATGATATTCATATTTATTAATAATGTAACATTGACCTACATATTAACTCTTTTTCTTTTATCTGACTGCAATTAAGGTTGTGTGACAAGTTATTAATTGCATGTAGAAAGACGATAAAGACATGACGCTCTTTTTAATCAACGTTCTCGTGAGGCAAATTCAAAAACTGATAAACCTTTAAGTGTATATTATTTCAGAGACCTTTAGCTCTTAGATTGATGTTTATAAAAGCCGGTGTTTTTTAACTGCTTCTGTGTATCAAAACATGCTCAGACTATTATATTTGAGTTAACTAAATAACAGTTTTTACTGGTTTTAGAATGTATACTTGTAAAGAAACAGTTGAATTGCCTTGCATATACCACTTTATACTAAACTAAAAAAGTACGAATCATTTCGTTAAGTGTTTTTAATGATTATAGGGATGAACTGAATGAATTGAAGATGTTCTAAAAACCCAGCTTAATAACCAAATTATTTTTGATCATAATTCCACTGAAATTTAAATCATCTTTTAATACTTTTATCTGTTTGCCTTGCAACATTAAACCAGATTAATTATCAATCAAAAGCATTCTGTACAACAATGATATCATAGTAGATGTAATATAAAAGTCCATTCATCAGTATTTCATCAGTGTTATCATTATCACCATTGATTTCTTCTGTCCTGGCAATTAGCCTGAATATTATACGTATTTTGCAAGATTTCAGATATTTAAAAAAAATGAGTAGCTTTGATAACAGCCTACATTGTAAAAGCATGTTTTTTTCTGATGGCAACAGAGAAAGAACAACAAGAGCGGGAATTATTAGAGGTGTTCTTATAAAAACACGAGCTGACAATTAGATTTGCATAACATGAATACAAGGGGAGCATATGTTGGCTTAAAAAGTGCATATGAAAAAACTTATCATGATTTCAAACGGTTTCCAGCATGTTATTCAATATTAGATCTTAGATAAAACGGAATTCATAATGCCTAACAATAAATACCACCGAGAAAACATACGCTTGAACTATGCGCATGGGCAGAACAATATGTATTGTCTCTTGACTTTCCTTTTGTGCAAAGTGTTATGGTGGTTTTAATTTTGAAGTCATAACTTGATGTTGATGATGGGTGGTAATTTGTCAAAAGATGAGTGTACATGTATTTCGAAACAGTACTGAAAAGAAAATTGTAAACGTGTTCGAAAGAAGCGGTGAGATACTTTTACGACTCCTCAACATACTAGACAGGCGATTTACAAGATGCGTAACAAGTATGGGCAGACTGGGTCTGTCAATAAATAATCAAAGAGTGGTAGGCCAATTACTGTGACTTCGCCAGAAAACGTATGGAAGTCGACCAGACATTGTATCATTTATTCAGAGTCCAAAGAAATCACCATAGGGCGTCCGTCAAAGATGGTATCGACTGCACATCTCTAACTTGTGTAATGTGCAAGTAAGGCCTTAAAATGTACGTGCCTAGATCAATACATGGTATGTTGAAGGTGGACATGAATGCTCAAAAAAACTCTTGTCTAATAATGTGTTTCAAAAAAGTATTTTGATGTACCACATACTTGTTTATAAAGATGACGGCTGAAAACCGTTTGAAAGAGTCATGGTCAGTTTTCTGTATGTATTTTATAAGTAAGGGTATCCTACATATTCGCCCCCTCCCTATAAAACCAAATATTTTGCCTTTTTTCTTCATCATATTTCTTGTTTGTAATCCGTATTTACAAGAAAATATCAATAGAATCACATTTCAATTGGTGGTTGCTGTAATTGTGCTTATGCACTCCGGTGTTTTATAATTGCAAAACACTAAGCTTCTGAACCGCATACAATAAGTCGTAATGTCTAGCTTGATTGCCTGTTTTCTTTTATCAGCCTGGCTCTTAGTCAGTTCATTGTCATCAATAGTCCGTAAAATTGAAATAAATTGATGATGTAATAACAAGCGGGGGATATATTTGAAGGAGCATTGTTCAGGCATGCAAGGAATTAACCATGTCAGAGCAATCGAACTCCAATATTTGATAAATAACGTGTTAATCAAATGTCACTATGATCGATATCGTTTTAAACTATTGGTCACCAGACTTGTTTATAAGGTTCAAAATCGTCTGAGAACTTGATGACAACATAACTTATTCATACTTCTACAGCCTTGTCATTTCACATAAATCATCTCTTTATAAGTGCTTTCAATTCAAAATTCGATCTGCAATCGTTTTTTGAAGATTTAATTATACTGTTTGTATGTATAGGGTCTCTCAAAGGTTGTTTGATAAGCTGACAAGTATGACGCATCAACGACGCTGTGGTATATGTGTTAAACGAGACTCCAGAGCAAGATGCCACAGCTTACATATACATAGCGGAGAAGGATTGTCTCTTATATAATTAGAATACAATAAAAATAATTACCATATTTATTTTGTGTACTACTTGTAGATTAGTGCTCTGAATAAGAAGTGGAGGATACTTTTTTTCATAGATTGATTTGTTGATCGATGAATTGATGTATATATCTATGGATAGTGGGTACCTGAATAGGAATGTTTATGGAAGAGGGTTAGGTCTCAATATACGCTTGTAGACTACGTCATATTTATATATTGTTCTTTTAATTTTAAGAATTAAGACTAATTTACCTTTAACGTCCATTATTCATACTTAACTGCTTTAACTGGTTCATAATATCATTGTATTAACTAAATATTTCATCATCGGAAGAAATTCAACCAAAGTAACTCCTAAGTCAAAAAAGTACATCATTCCTTGCTTAGATGTTCAGCATCTGATAACATGTGATCTTAGCTATATCTTGCGTGCGTTATATATAATTTAGTATCAAATTAAAATAAAACAAACATTGAATAAGATCAACGCTGTATTATTTATGTATTTGACTGTCATCACTTATGTATAGCAGTTTCACACACAACCCTTGTTTCAAGCTAGTAAATAAATCATCAATCTTAATTGTCACATACATAAAAATTAAATCTAAAGTTATAAAGGATTATAACTAAAAACTGACGAATGTACCAAAATGTATATTTTATTATATCTGAAAGACTTAAAAATGAAATTATGAAAATATAATAAGTAGTATGGAATATCTGCCCATAACATATCACAAACAACATAAAAACGTAAGGCCATACACTGTCTAGATTCATTCCCCATCAATCGAAATATATGTTCTCATTTTACGCTTCAGAAAACCATTAACATTAATTCATTAAAACAAGATCCAGTTATTTTGCTTGAGTTGATGCACATTGCAGCAAACCTGGCAAATTAAAAAAGCCAGATATATTGTCTTTCGATTTCTTCAATGAATTTCACACTGGCTGGATCAATGGCTAGACTCCAGACATTGATGATATTTACATTGTGTTCACAGCATATAATCTAACAACAATGATCTAGACAACCCAGTTATTTTTAGCTGCGTTGTTCACACCCTGAAATTAATCTAATTTCCTGTCTGCAAGGAACCATGCACGCTTCTTTTAAAAGCCCTTTTTGTTTGCAAAACATTTTAAATAAAGTAGGGCAAGGTTACTTGGTGCTTCGATTGTCATCAATCTAGGCCATTATAATATTCATGATGGGGTCTTTCGGTTGAACCTATAACAATATACACTGAATTGTATGTATGCTTGTGACACGATGTATCAAAATTCCCTGGGTGGATTTTGCTGAGCTTTTAAGACGTGATGACTTACGTATTAAAGGTGGTAACTGAGCAATTTTGGTGTAATTTGATTAATATGTTCAGTTTGTTACAAGAAACCTTAAATCGCGATATTACTGAGTGTTCTGATTACTTCCGTTCAGGACGCACCCGAGAATGTCTCAGAGGTACGCACAATATGGGAATGAAAATTTAAGTCTTTTCAGCATGGAATTTTTTATGAGAATCGGCACTAATTGGTTTTTGATTATTCTTTCGGTAGAATGCAGGAGCGTATTCAGAGTTTTTTAAAGATGTGGATAATGGCACGAAGTGCCTGAGACTTGGTACCGGCGTCCTTTTTTTTAGTATGTATGCATTGTTAATAGTATGGTGAAATTTGTTTTTGAATACTTAGTTGTTGCTCTTCTTCTCTTTATGTTAAACTAATTTTAAGAGAAAGTCGGAAAACACCGACGCGACGAAGTCGCTAGTTATACAATATGAATGGAAACTTGGAATCATGGTTACATTAATATCTGGTAACGTGAACATATTTTTGACAGCACATTAAACACAAAACACCTTGCACGTTTTCGGCTTGTGATGGGTTCATGAGTAAATTAAAGTGCGTATAAAAAAAAAACACAATTGCACTATATAAGAGACAAACGTTCCAATTATACACACGGTAATGATACAGAAAATTATTAAATTAGTCTCAGGAAATAAGAATACGTTTGAATTGCCACTCCAGTTACATTTCGTCGTTCAACTCTTAGAGGCTCATGTGTACAATATAAATATGTTTTGTGATATTTTATTTTTTGTACGTGAATACCTTTTTTTAGCAGCGTACATTACGTTGTTAAATGACATATTTCGTGCATCAGAGGTCTTAACACAATAAGCTACAATGTTAGAAGACGAGAGCAATTTTGAAAAAAAATAACCATAGAACGTGAGCTAAATTAAAAACAAAAATAAAAATGAAATGACCAAAAGAAAAAAAACAAAGTATTTGTCGCACTTAGAAGACAGTTCATTCAAAAAAATTTCAAAGAAAGACGAGTACATAAACGTGAATTCGTACAAGCAAAGACGAGTTAACAACTTAAACGGAAGAAGGCTATCCCAATATAACAATTATAAAGAATAATAATGACACTTATATAAGATCAAAGCGCTTTACATATATTACCCCTGACAGGCAGGACGTAGACATACATGCACATTCGTAGTATACAAGGAATCGACCGATTAATCTTAGTAAGACACCAAGACATTCACTACAACGGAGACACACATGTACATACAGCGTATAAAAGGAGTCAGTCGGTTAGGCGCCAGCCTTAGTAAACTTACAGAGCCTATAAGTCAAGTACCCAAGTCAACTGCTGGGTGGGCACGCGGAGCACGATAGCAAATTGTTCACCTTGAAAATTTTGTCCCGTTGCGGGGGTCGAACCCACCACGCTATAAGACGGCCGGCTCTTGAGTTCGACGTCTTAACCACTCAGCTATCAGCTCCACATCATGATCTATGTCCTAGGCCAATAAGCGTTCATGTGGATACATAACTTTGAGGTCGACTTTAACCCGTTTTTTTAACTCACACATCATCTCTCCATTTTTTGCAGACTTAATGTTTACGTCCTATCATTCTAAAATATACATGCAATTTAAAATATTAAAATAAAGAATTGAAAGGGTCATAATTAAGAAATATTTCCATATATCTTATTTGTAATATAGGTAACCAGTTCTCAGGTCAATAAAGCCAACAAATTACACGGATCTTTGATATGAAAATGTTTACTTATGGGAATATATGAATGCTCTGACACTTAGCGGAATGTCGTAAAATGTGCCTTAAAAGATACTTTGATGAGCAGCATTTCTCACATTCCTTAAAGGCAGAATCGTGATTATGGCTAGCACAATTATTGAGGATTATAACTAGTTTTGAAAGATAAAACGCTATAGGCGATCACGGCTGGAATTATTTATTGTGTGTCAGACAGTAATCAGTAATCAGGATTAAATATGGATAATATTATGACACATCAATATCTTAAGTGTGGAGATCAACATTATCGAAGCAACCTGCACAGTGCGTGTCTATCATAATTAGCTATATGCGATGAGTTAAATAAAATGTTACACTTACAGGTGTCAAATAAAGAGTAAACGATCAGACACATGCTTATAACGTTGCGGATTTTGAACCTTTAAGCACCAAGGTGCAGGTAGTAAAATAATTAGAAATGACACAAACATGTGTGTACCATTATGAGTAGAGAGAGCTACAGGGATAATATGCACTAAGAAAGTGCATGTACAAAGCTCTTGTACGTTAGACTATAGGAGTACAACAAGGCGACCAATGGCTTTACACATTTTATTTTATTCATGTTTTTATTTCTTTATGGCATTTGCATGTGTTCCCTTTGTATTATATGTTTCCTCGTATTTGGTGGTTAGTGTAGCTTTGCTGGGAACACACCTTATTAGCCAGTTGTTAAGACAGTCGGGATCTGCCCTATTCCTTTTTTGTCTCTATCGCTCGGGGTAGTTCCCCTGTCTATTTTCTGGCCTGACCCAATTGCTTATGCCCATCACGAAACCAAACTCTAGGTTGAGTGTTGAGGTGATTTACTCAATCAAACGTCTCTACGTTGAGTTAACGGTCTTTTACTCTCGTTCTAGGACTCAGTACATGGCTTTGTGAATCTCTAAACTGAGAGTGCTGTATTATAAGAAAATCAGCAGTCGGAGGTCCTTCAGCTTAATCCGTGTGTGCATTTGAGTTAATCTAGACAAGTCATGTGGGCAACCCTTGGGACCACGTGTTTGGGCACCTACGAAAATGAAAGAAATGACATTTGCTATTTAATAGATACATCTGGAAGCCTGTTTTTGGAAACTTTCGCTTTAATGTTGCGTGATTTGTTACCAATGAATTCGAAACTATCAGAAATGTTTAGATTTGTGCGATCATTTTGGCTTCATAGTTTATTTTTATTTTTTCAGCCCCTGATAACATTGTCATTGTAATAACGTGAATCTAAACCTCACCGAGGTTAGAATTTTCTTAAGACGCCTTGTTCTGAAAATTAAAAAAATACTCATGTCGCATATAAAATTAGCGTTAGAAACATTCTGATAACTATGAAACTGTAGAAATTATACTAAAAAACATGATATTTACCACTTTACATTTTGATTTTTAAGATTGGCACTTCATTACATTTTTCTTTTCCAGAACCTGTGAAGAACCATGTTTGAAAGTGTTTTTTTGTTTGCCAAATAGTACTCCACACTTGTATATAATCAAATGAAGAAACTAGTAACAAGTAATTGTCCACAAATCGTAATCTTAAGGTCATGCACTTTTTGTTCATGTTTCGCAATGAAAATAGAAGCGCAATTGTAAAATGAAGTTTATACCGCTTTTGAACTTTTTGAAGATTTTTTCGAAAAGGATTGTCATTTTGTTATTTTGAAATAACTTGGCAAAAAACAAAGCCAAGGTTTGCATTTCTTACTATCAACACAAATCAGACAAAAAACTTTAATGACGTCTGGGTTAGGATTGACCGCGTAATTCTGTTTAAATGCGCCGATGTTTTTTTCCTTATATCAATAACGGGATGTGTAATTCCACGCAGATAATTATATTGTGTAGTGGTATATTTTCTTTGTGTGTGTGTGTCTATGTGTCTGGTTACGCGATAACTTGAGTAATTTCTTTTGGATCTCTTTCATATTTGGAAGGATGATAAAGACCAGAAATATAATTTCTGCTATCTAAATTTGAAAATAATTGTGAAACATTGACGGAGTAATGGCCCTTATTGAGTATTTTTGCTTCATGTTCTTTGTTAATTTGGCAAAAACACGCTGTGGTCACATCATAAAAGTTAAGAATCTGAAATCTTGCAAAGAGGCCCTTCTAGTGACTATCTAACACCATTTTCCAAAATTATTTGAATAATCAATTTAAAAACATGGCTCTTTTTAGTATTTTTCTATATGTCTTTGTTAATTTTTTGCGAACACGCTGTTGTCCCATCGTCAAAGACAGAAAGCTGTAATTTTGCACAGAGGCTTAATTAACAGTTCCCTAAATGCTGGAGCTTAATGTTTTGAAAACAAAACAGTGTTGACAGAGTTATGTCCCTTTTATGCTTTTCAGGTACGTTATGTAGGCAGTGGACGCATCTTTGCGGGTACGACTCTGTAATATTGCACACTTGCTCTTGTAGGGACCTTCTAAAAATATTGTTCTCAGCTTTTTGAAAATATGTGTACAGAGTTATGGCCATTGAGTTGTTTACAATATGTTCTTTGTTACTTGTGTCTGATGTGCGTGGTTGTACTCTCTACGATAACTCATTTTCTAGTAAAAGCTATTTTAGAACGTTTCCTTCCTATCGAAACCATGCAATAAAATTTAAACTTTCTCTTTACGTTTTTAGTTTACTGTTGATTTTGATGAGCTTTGTGCAAAGTTACCCCTGCTATGCAAAACATCTCACGCAGACCATAATCACCCCTAGTGTTATGAAAAGTCAGCCCTGCTGTGCAAAGTCATTTCCGTTGTGTAAAGGCAGTGCAACTTCACTCCTGATGTGTTAATTGACCTCTTATGTGTAAAGGCAGGCCTTTGTTAAATTTCACGCCTGCTGTGCAAGGTCACCCAGCTGTTTTAAGTCTCCCTGCTATTGTCAATCAACCTTGCTGTGTCAAGTGAACCTTGCAGTGTACAGTCTACTCTGAACAGTCACACCTGCTGTTTACACTCATCCCTCCTGTCTAAAGACACCCATGGTGTGTAACGTCACTCTTTCTGTGTAAAATCACTCTTGATTGGTAAATTGATTCTGGTTGTGCAAAGTCACCCTGCTGTGTAAAGACAATATTTTGTGAGAAGTCTTCACTGTTGTGCTTATTTACCCTCACTGTGTAGATTGACCATGTTGTGCAAAAGTCACTCTTACTGTTCAAAGTCACCATTTCTATGCAAATCCACCACTGTTGTACATTGCTGTGTTAACTCGTCCCAAAAAAAAACGTATTGTAATTAGCAAATAAACTGTTGAGTGAGGTCCTCTCATATTAAATGGTACAAGAACGTTAAGAGACAAGTTTCTATATTTGACGTTGTTTACTTTTATTATCTTAATTTTTCTAAACTACGTAACAAGACACGCACAGAAATGCAAAGTAAATGCCAAAGACAGCATAGGTGAAGACAGTTTAAGCCCGATACCACTGTTTGTCAACCTCTTTAAACGTGTATTGGTATGTTAATTCGCTTGAATTAAATCTGACAAATAAAAAAAAGAGTTGCTTTCTTATTCCATTCCTTTAAAAAAAATGATTTCATTGTTATAATATATCTCCATCACAATTTACAAGACTTATTTAACGATAAAAGATCAATAGTGAAAACTGTTCAGATATTCTCCCATTATATAACAAAATTCAATAATAATGGTTGCGATACAAACGTCAAGGAGTTGTGTGTAAATCTCGTTACTCTTGGGTAAGCCTATAGCTTTTATGTGACCTAGCACTTATAATTAAAGAAATATATTCATATAAGCTCACTAAAAGATGATAATGTATTAATCCAGATTCATTCTTCCAACAATGTGCCATCTGCATGAAAGGAAATACATGAAGATCATCAAAGGGAAAGTACTCTGTCAAGTTGTTTTTTTAAGAAATTTTTAGAGAAGAACTAAAAGAGCTCTGTTAACGGTTTCAGATTCCTAAGAATTTGAGAACATTTCTTGAAGGTCACTTGAAGAGCCTTTGTGCAAGATTCGGGATCCTACGTCGAACGCTGCGTACACTGCCTAAAAAATGCATAAATTGATTTAAAAAATCATATATTTTTCAAAAACTTAGCAAACGGCTAGATGGAACTTCTAAAACGCTTCTTTGCAAGATTTCAGATGCCCACCTTTGAAGATAAGACAGCAATTTGTTCGCAAAGTAATCAAAGGAAATAAAGTAAAAAATGCAAGGGCCATTACGTCTACTGTGTGCAAAGCATACATTGAAATCAAGTAAGGAAATCAAATCCGTCAAAAAGATATCTGTTCAAAAACTGAGGTAACCAACTAAAAAGTCCATGTTCAAGATTTCAGATATCTACTTTTGACGATGTGACTACTGTGTGTTCACCAAAAGGATATATCGGAAACAACTCATTATACTTTTTCAGATATATTGCAAAAAAAAGTAAATAAGTGCTATAAGTCAATTTTATAATTCTATGTAAGGATTTAAACCGAAAAAAGTGTTTTCTATACTATCCTACTAATAATAAAAGGTATCCAAGCGCAACTAATCAGAAAATATTTTTGATATTCCTAGGGGATTGAAAGTACAGAGTTAGCTAAAAAAAGGTAATTTATTTCGGCAAGTACATATGTGTGACACTTTTTCAGATATTTTTTTCCAATCTTATTTTTGATACCTACCTACCTACCTACCTACCTACCTACCTACCTACCT
>JAUUEB010469247.1:0-11723 GCA_032362205.1 Clione limacina | reverse complement strand
TGACTCCCCAATACCAATGAGAGATTGGCAGCTGTATTTAGCTAATATCTATAACAATGTACACTGAATTGTTTGCTTGCTTGGTTGCTTGCTTGTGTAATGATTTCCTCAAAAGTCCCTGGTTGGATTTTGCTGAGCTTCTAACACGTGATTACTTACATATAAAAGGTGGTAACTTGTTTAATTTGGTACGTTCTACGATTTTTAAGTATTGTTGAGTATATTACTCTGTCTATAGTTCAATGGACTTTAAGTCAACATCTTACTCATTGTTCTGTTTACTTCAGTTCAGAAGCGGACGCCGAGAATTTCCCAAGGGTACGCGCTATATGAGAATGAACATGGTCTGTAAACTGTTCATCATGGCAACTGTTATGCGAATCGCCACTTTGGGTTTTGATTATTCTTTTGGCAGAATGCAGGAGCGCATCCAGAGTTTTCAGACGATAGGGTTAATGGCACGAAATGCCTGAGTTTTGGCACAAGGGTCCTTTTTAACAGTTTTAAATGGTGAAATTGATCTTTTAATACTTTGTTGTTGTTGTTCTTCTTCTTCTGTTAAGCTAATTATTTAGAGAAAGTCGGATAACACCGATGCGACGAAGTCGCTAGTAGAAAATAAAGAAGAGCTATTTGCATACATAAGTGAGAAGCTAAGTAGTAGTGACGTACTCGGAGATATGTTGATATCTACTATTGAAGAAACTGTGCTCACAAATCAACCATACTACGACATGTCTAGAATTCAAACTTACAACCATATTGAAGCTGACACTCACATATTTTTACATTTAACCGATGCAGCTCTAGCTGGCCATACCAGTGATATAGTTGTTTTAGCAATTGGGTTCTTTCATGAGATAGGAACACTAACTCATCTTTGGATCGGATTTGCAAAAGGGAAGCATTATAGAGATATTCCGTTTCATGAGATATGCAATCATCTCGGTAAAGATGTCTGTATGGCATTACCCCTGTTTCACGCCCTGAGTGGTTGTGATACCACATCTCAGCTACTCGGTATTGGAAATAAGACGGCATGGGATTGCTGTAAACGTATGCCTGAAATCACTCAAGTATTCCTGTTGGTGTGGAATAACCCTGGCTCCTTTACTTTAAAGTCTTCAGCCATGTCCTCCCTTGGGCGGTTGTGTGTTATCTTGTACAGCAATTGTAGCTCTCAGACACTGAGTGATGAAGGCCTCCAACTATTCTCTAATGGTACTAAAACACTAAAAACTCTTCCTCCTACTAGCTCTGCTTACTTTCAACATATCTGTCGGTGCGTTCTTCAAGCCTGCTACTTCTGGCCCTTCTTCCTATGTAAATAATCTCTAATTATGCTTCATGGGGGTGGAAGTATGAGTACAAAATCAAACAATGAGTACCGTTCTGGACCACACGCCCTGATGCCAGTGCAGCCTGCACTTTCCTTCGAGGGCTGGCATAAGGTGCTGGGAATTGTGTGGCTGCCAAGGAGGATGCACAAATCAAGGAGAAAATGATTAGTTAAATGATCTCATTTCCCATATGTGCGTGTATGGTCAATGTATTGATCGAATTAATAAGTATTGATTAATTGCCTTATCACATTTCTCACATAATAGTTGCCATTTGACATTATATAATGCCCGACCAAACCATCCTTATGCCATAGTGTACCACTCTAGATCCCATTATAACACTTTCAACCTATTTAATTTGTTTTTTAACGTCAAAATAGTATTTCTTGACGCAAAAAAACATATAAGACAACATTAATGACGGTGATTTTGTTACAATGTCCTCCTGGGTGGATGTATATGAAAGTGTCTTTGGTTGTTTCATAATTGGGGAAAAAAGAAAATGTGGAACATAATAATAAAAAAATATGGTTTATGTAGATGATGGCGTATGTGGGTCTTTAAAAATGGGAAAGACGTACACGTGGAACAAGGGATTGAAGGAACATCTTTTTGAGGTTTGGCTAATGAAGATGAATCCTGGGAGGTAAAAGCAGATGCATTTGTACTCAATTGAAGTGAGGTTTGGGGTTGAGAATTAGTTTTGATAAAGACTGAAACATGGTGTGTAGTCTCATTTGAAGAGAAAACAGTTCCTGTTTGGTCTAAGGAAAATGATACTCGGTATTTACTCTTAATGTCAACGTCCATTACCTTGCAAAAAAAGAGTCCTTCATCTCCGCTGACAACATTAATTAGTTTAATGATTATATGGCTGAAGACGCTGAAGTTGTCTCCGAGAGATGAGGCATTGGATATCTGTGATGGTGACTCCTTGGATGTCGACGAAATGAGAACTCCAGGCCCAGATGCAGCTGTTCCCAAGAGATGGCACACTGAAGCTCCGTTTAAAATGGTGCATTTTTGACTCAAATGGGGGAATTACCCCATGCCCCTGGCTACGCGCTTGATGTAAACAGATTTTGGTGTCGGCTTTTTATGGTGAGCTTTCAAGAGTCCCTTGTTAGACAGCAGGCCTCCCGGCTGTTTGACCTCAGAGTCTTACATCCGTGAGACAGAGTTTTGCCTGGCGTTGACTACTTGAACATACTGCTATTTGGGCATAATTGCCACTTGTGTCCTCCGGCGAAAGGTTTGGGTGGGCAAGCTCGACCTCAAAAGTGGAGGGTTGGGATCAGAGTGTGGGTCAAACCGCAGCCTTTAGTGTAAGTCGGAGGCTAAATCCATCCAGGACTACAACCACAGCGGTGTATCAGTCACAAGGCTCATAGCTTCCCAGCCATCATTTTTGGCAGTGGTCTTTTCCCGGTGGGCTTCGCATTTTTGCAACACTGAACGGTACACCAATCGGGACCCCGTTCACAGGCACGTAAGTTTATTATGACGCCTTGCAGGACATCATAGCCTTAAAGATGGATACCGCTCACGATTTTGACTTGTGTCTCTTGGCGTGGTAGATGCTAGAGGTCCGGAGAGAGGGCGGTACTGTCGGAACCCCGAAACCATAATGCGCTGGAAGATAGCATGCACTGCATGCCTCTGGTCCACCGCAAATTGTGAAAGGAGGGTCCAGCACTCTAAGGGTAATATGTGTTTATAAAACACGGATACGCTTTGATCAGCAGTATCATAGACAGCTGAAACAAATCAGGCCTTTGGAGGTTTGAATGACAGGTGAGAGCCAGTAGCCTTAATGTCTCCCCACTGTTGAAGGTGGTCGTCTTTCAGAGGATCTGCTGTCCTGCAGAGTGGTGAGCTTTCGAGAGTGCCTTGTTGGACGGTAAGCCTCCCGGTTGTTTGACAGCAGTGTCTTGCATCCGTGAGGCTGAGCTCTGGCTGGCGGTGACTACTTGGACATACTCATATTTGGGCTCAATTGGCACTTGTGTCATCCAGCAAGAGGTTTGGGTGAGCAAGCTCGATCTCGAAATTGGAGAGTTTATGACTCTTAGGATATCCTAAATTTATATAACATGTAAGAAGCCTTATTAGATCCACTAGAATTCTTCTAGCTGCAGCATGATATGTTTAAGCCTGTTCTTGTGTATTTAGTACGTACTTTCCATAAATGATGTAAACCTAATTTTGTTTAGTCTCACACATCTATCTGTTGTAGTCAAGCAGTCCAAGTTCTTAAAACTTTGAAAATTAAAGTGTTTTTGGTGTTTGGTGTTTGGTAGAGTATTTGGAGCTATTTTACCCTTTTCACGAAAACTCATATTTTGGCAATTCTCGTTTAAGCATATATTTAAAATGGCCGCCGTGAATTGTTTGTTTTACCTCCACCATGGGGAGAAATAATTATTTCAAATCTCAATCCTGTAAATGGTCTTCTCTTTTCCCAGATTGTTCCGACCTGTCATCTCACCCTGACGGCTTATGGTCGGGACTACTGCATTTACAACACGTTCAACAAAACAAAGTCGTACAAAGAAGCCATTGCAACATGCGCCGCTTTTAATGGTCAACTGCCAGAAGTTGAAACTGTGTCTGATCTGCAGTTGATTAGAGGATTGTTTAATACAAGTGAGAAATTGCAAGAAGTCTACCAACGTCGATTGTGATCGTTTTGTTGCTCTGTCTGTCCGTCTGTCTGCCTCCCTGTCTGTCTGTCTGTCTATCTATCTATCTGACTGCCTGCCTGCCTGCCTGCCTGCCTGCCTGCCTGCCTGCCTGCCTACCTGCCTGCCTGCCTGTCTGCCTGCTTGTTTGTCTGTCTATCTATCTATCTGCCTACATGTCTGCCTACCTGCTTGCCTGTGTAGCATTATAGCTATCGAGCTGACACTACACTTAGTGTTATAATAGAGTTTACACTTTCAATCTCTATGAACGTGATCGTATATAAGT
Source organism: Clione limacina (assembly GCA_032362205.1). Taxonomy (NCBI): domain Eukaryota; kingdom Metazoa; phylum Mollusca; class Gastropoda; order Pteropoda; family Clionidae; genus Clione; species Clione limacina. Next base: position 7,410 of record JAUUEB010469247.1, on the reverse strand, counting down.
TGGCCAGGTTGTGTTTTTACACTAGAAAGCATGAAATATTATTTTTACAAAGACAACAGCATATAATAATAACCAACAGTAGAGTTGTTCTCAAACAAAATTGGCTTTAATAAATTCTTAAAAGCTTCAATTGGCTTTACCATTCATAGAACCCCATCGACATTAAGCATCACATGCTTCATTAAAGATCTTGCATTTAATAATGACTAGAATTCGTTGCATTTAATCAAACTTCTTTAGCGAATACATTTACAAGGCACATTAATTACACTTGTGGCACAAAGTCAATTACGACATATTAAATTAACAAACAAGCAGCACTTTTCGGAGAATAACACACTTGCAAATCTCTTCCTACTCTTAATTACTAGTCTGTTTAATTCTAAAGTCACACATCCCTCGCTACTGGCTCCCGCATGGGGAGGTAGTCTTGAGTTCCTCTAGTCAAACGACATTGTGTCCGTACTCATGTCGTGAGCCAAGCTAATTTGTCTGAGTTTACGCCGTAAGTCAAATTAATCTATAGTCAAATAACTAGTTCGAGCCAGCCCTCAAAACGGCTCAAACGATACAGTTATGAGAAACGGTGATTCGATTTTCAAACATTCAATGTCTAGTCACACCGAAATGTGTTCGTCATCACTCGTAAACAGTCACTATTCACTTGTTTTCGGGTCTTCCTCGAACTTTTTATGACCCCACGCAGTTTGCTTCTCGTTAAGGGGAGATCATAAAGATATTTCCGGTGGTTGAATTACACGTGTGAAATGTTAAACTTGAAAATTAAATAAATTCTAATTGCTTAAAAAAGGCTTTAAAATGGTAAATGATTGTTTCCCTATTCCCATCATGCCATGGGTAAGTGTCTATGGTATTATTATTTTAACATTCTTATTATGTCAAGTGTAGGTGTTTATACTATAATTACTTCGATATTCACATAATGTCATTGGTAGGAGTATATACTATGATTGTTGTGATATTTTGATTGACAGTGATGAGCAATGTAGCTGACAATCCCGATATTTTCTCAATCCCACTACTTAACCCAGTAATAAAATTCAATTCCACTCAAATTCATTAGGTACTCCATTCAAATAATGTTATTACAAAATGTTAGATAATCCACTCCAACTAGCACTGGATAGTTGAACACATAAAACACGTTAATGATATGAAGAAAACATGAAGACTTTCAAACAACACCATTAAACAGTATACAAAAAACTGCGACCGACATGAATCCAATCCAATCTCAGAAATATGAAAACATAAGAGTGTAAGGAAGTGTGCTAAGGCAAAATCAGTCTCATTGGTTTGATCTCGATCAACCTGAATCCGCCTGAGATGAAAACGGGCGAACTATACAAACAAACAAACTAGTCACTTACAGCCATCTTTTAACTTATGTTTAATTCCAACGGCAATTCTACGATTAACAACCTATTTGTCAAATAAATGAACAATTATCATTGGCATCGGATACATGTGTGTAAGTTTTGTTTTCTTCGACTATTTAGTAGTCGCGTTAAGGTTTAAAAGCCAAAAAAGCACGCACAAAACCTATGCATTAGGCTTGATTAACTGGGAACAGAGTTTGTCCTTACAATTAGATTTGTAAATCATGTATTAATGTATTATAATACCGAATAACACATACATGGTGCACATCAAATTTTAGATAATAAAATAAGCAATCAATATATCGTTAGGAATGTTAGCGTAAATAGATAAGGGTAATTATTGATCCTGTCATCGATTTAGGACATGTCAAACGTCGTTCTTTTTATTCATACAGCATGCATTCATTATACATGATTTTAATTTTACTTTTACTTTTGAACCATTCCAATCGGAGTTATTAATCTTGCAGGTTTGACATAAAGTATACCAAACTTTCTAAAAAAAAAAAAATTGCTGTCTAGCAAAACTTATCGACTGCGGTCTGCGATAGGCAATCATTTCAGAGGAAACGATTTATGATAAAAAGATGAATTGGGATCGATAAATAATGCAAATAAATCCAGACTAGTTTGATTTGCACGATCGTAACGGATTGAAATTGGTCCTTTTGATTCGGATCACATGTTATTGTGTTGTATTGATAGTTTTATTCAGTTTTAAATAATACTTCTTTGCGTGTAAAATGTTGTTCTCTGTTTGTGTCTGTCGAAATATATTTTGTTAACGATATTATCGTTTTTCTGACAATACAAACTATGGAAATTAAAAAATAATCCAATGGGGCGCGTTTTTCTTATCCGTTTCTATGTTGACTCTGTTCTACGTCTTTCATAACACTAAAAAATCAGTTATGACCTACTTCAATAAATAGTTTACTCATCAAGATAGCCCATTATGGATATTATGTGTACTTAAAGGGTGTCCTTCAAGAAAACAATACTAACGATTTTGAATTTATTTTGCATAAGTCATTACATTTAAATCAAAAGATACATTCAAAGTATTGTGTTATGTTAAATATAATGTCTTTGAAAATAAAGATGTCAAATTCATTGTGACGAATTACTTCGAGAGAGTCTGTATTCACGAACACTTTTCAAATCCGGGCGTTGCCCAACCTGGAAGTTTGGTCATTGTAATTACCTGAATACTGACAGACTTAGTCCTTCATCAAGAACATCTGAACAGGCTTAACTAGCCGTGAATGATTGATGCAATGCAAGAGCTTATTAGTTAATATTTGTGATAAACACGCGACAAAGCTAATAACTTTTCTTACAGTCAACCGAATAAAACTTAACTACACATTTGGTTATATTTACAAACACATTGCTAAAGGTTTAGGTCGAATGAGTAAGAAATGTGACTGTAATCCCATTGCATACACATATTTAATCCACAAGAAAAACAAAAAAACATGTTTTAGATTTTATTATGTAAATTTCGAAAAACTTTCTGACAAAAACTGCTTAAATATATATGTATTGCACTTCAATCGTTTTGATAGGTTATTACACAGAAACCTGCTAATTTCAGTTTAATTCTATCGGCATCACTGCGATGAAAAACAGAATTCTCGAAATCACAAAATAATTGCAACTAACCCCAGATAAATGTGTGTTAATTTTGTTTTCTTCGTATTTCAGTGGCAATTAAAACATTCAAACGCCACGAATAATACAGGCAGACACACGTATGCATATACAGACCAACTTAGAACAGAAATGGTCCTTGTTAATTATACCGTTATACAACTTTATCTAACAACTTAAAAGATTGAATATATAACATGTATTGTACGTCATTTAGATTTAAGTTGTTGTACCACTCCATTCTATCAATCACATCTTTTAGTTTGTCACAAAATAGGTGCCAAATTTTATCAAAAGGCGAAATCTGTTTTTCAAACTCATTCCCACTGTCCCACAGTCGTCATGACCTTTATAAACAGCTTTTGGTCACTCCGCCATCTTTGTTTATGTATCATAGCTTTAATGTAAACACTCAGCATTTTTTTCAAAAAAATGCTATTTCTGGAATCATTGTTTTCCTTCCTTGTTTGCATGATGTAATTTTGATGTTGTAGTTTCTTGGGGAGGAGACCTACTAGTAAAGAACTTTATGAATGGCGTAGGATGAACATAAATATACTTTACTGGGAGGTCAACGAACTTTGTCCTGGTTCGTCTATCAAGAGAATTCTAGTTTTTAGATATATTAAAAGCTTCCTGTTGAACGCCATTCTTTAGCCGATAAAGTCGGAAATTTAAGTGTTCCGCATTCTTATTCAATTGCCCCCCGCTCCCCGTCCTCCTTCCCCGACGAACCAGGACAAAATTCGTTGACCTCCCGGTAAAGTATTGTTTGTCTTAAATTTAAAAAAAAAAGTGATCCGTTATTAATGTGGGACAGAGACCAAGGCATATATGTATTGATTTCAATTCCAATTGCTTTCATGTAAGAACCCAAGAACATCAATGTCCAAGAACACGACAAGACCTTGCAATTATGGTCACGTACTACATTCCGTCCTTAGCAAACACCATCCGTTTAAAACCACTTGCGAGGTTAATCCAAGACAAAACCACCTCATGGACCCGAAAACTTGTTCGATTACCTTAACGTGTGCTTGATACGATAATTCCATTTTGCACAATGACTTTATTAGTCAGTCTGAGTAAAGTCACTTGTTTGGACTACGTAAATGCAAATCATCGTTTGTAAGGTTTGGTCTATAGAATGGTGTCTGTCTATAATCTGAATTAAAAAAATTAAAAGGAAGAATATAGACAATATCTGTCTTGTTCCGTAGCTGGCACTTGCAATACTGTCTTTATGTATCTATATAAAGGTAATATAAGGCGTCTGACCTACAATAGTAGAATACCAACACCATATATTAGTAAGCATTCACATTTCGATAGATTATGATTATTGGCTGTGAACTGTACTTCAAAGACATCGTTAAAAAAGAAATATGGAGAAACTCGTAGAATATAGAAAATGTAGGAAACACATGACGTTTTGAAAGATAAAATAAAAGTCTCACAACCAGAATTTTTGACAAATTGTGAAAATGTGTATTTGAACTAATAGTTTGTATCTAACAAACTTTGTTATTTCAGCAGGCGCACGCTCTAGATTATGTTTAGATCATTCTATGGAACATATTCAAATCAGGGAGGAATAAATCGCCATCCTGTACGGAACGCAAATTTAAAGGATTTTCGAAAAGCATATTAAGATCTTGTTCTATCATCAGGCACGTAGCCAGGGGGACATGGGGAAAAGAAATATAATAATAAGTTACAATTGTGAATAGTTTGATCTCTCTACAAACGGGTGGAAGAAATCAAAACTAATTATTAACATGTTGAAATCACCATGTGTATCATGTTCACTGGTAGTCAAAACTCATTTTCTATTACAATCTATCATTTTACTTTCGTTGGAAATAGCGAATCACTCATCATTGTATAGCTTTCATGTCAATAATCTCAACACACTTAGACCCTTTCCAACATTGGTAATACAATCATTTTCTTTAAAGTATGTCTTTGTGTACCAATTGATACTTTCCAAACAGGGTCCAAAATAGTTATGAGCGAGCAATGGGAAATTAGAAAAAACAAAACAAAAACATTAAAACACATACGATATGATATATGATCCAGAAACAAAAAGGCCGACGTCATGTTACAATTGTTTATATGAATTCAGCCTGACTTTATTTGCATTACTAAGCAACCCACTGGAAGGATCAATTCTTCCTTTTATTAAACATCGTTATCACTGAAGTAATTTCCTAACGCAGATCCGTAGTGGATGTTTTTTTCATGGAAACATTTTTTTCGAACGTTTGGCCCACTTCATTTTTGCTACAAAATCTGCAAGATACAATTAACATAATTGAGTGGTTAAAAAATGAAATTCAAATCAAGTGCAATTCATCTTATAAAATATTGAATCGTTTGAATAAATAGAGCTACGTTTGGCTCGATCTGAAAGAATCAGTAATTATTCTTATCTTGTTTACGCAATGATTTTTAATGATATAATCAACAAGGACCATTTCCGGTCTCAGTGTATTAGGCATTATGCATACATTTGTTTACCCGCTTTATTCTTGGCACTTAGAAGTGTTCTTGCCGACTAGATTCGCGAAGAACGCAAAAGTAACACACATTCATCAGACGCCGTTGAAATTAAACAGGAATTAACAGATTCTTAAAAAAAATGTGTTCATCCAACTGGCTTTTTATAGCTTTTTCAATCTTATTGCAGTGGCAATACATAAATATTTAAGTAATTCCGTCAATAACCTTTTTGAAAGATGATATAAATCCTCAATATTATTATACCCATATTAACAAAAATCAAATAGGACATAGCATTCACATTTTTCTTTACAATGTCTGGTTAGCTAATTTTGTCATGCAATCTTAGTCTATTCAATGCCCTATCCGGAAGCTTGGTAATGGTTAATGCCTGACTACTGAATATGTATGTAATCCTTTAACAAGCGTTGATATCATGCGGGAGTCAGATCATCAGTACAGGCTCAACTAGCCGTAAATTACTGATGCATTTATGATGTGAGAACAGGAGAGTGCATGTTGTAATAGAGACTTGACTGTGAGCTCATTAGTTAACATATGGATGTAAACACGCGACATACTCTATAAGCAACGACGTGCAAACATGACCAAATGTGAAATAACTAATCAATGTATACAAGTATTTTTTTATTTACATTTTAGGTCAATTCAGACTAATGACTTGTGTTGATTTATTGCGTTGCAAAGAGAATACCAACGTATGCGGGCAATGCTACAAGAACATCTTATGTATTAAACAAACTAAAATCTAGTTAATGGTCTTATAGTCGCATTTCCTTTGCTCGTTGCTATATTTTCTTAGTTATAGGTTTTGTTTTTGCCAATTTTCGCCTCTCAATTGTGTTCATGTGCGTTCTGAAGTATACATTATTTGCTTTCGGCTATATTTTTGACAATGAAATTGTCAAGTTTTTGCTTTCAACGTCTATGTTTTACTGTATGTATATTTGTGATTATTTGAGGCGTTGTGAAAGAACTTATATGTATGTTTGAAGTTTGTTAAAATATTTCGAGAAATTTTCTCTTTCATTTAAAATAGTTTTGATTTGCTAATAATCGCAAGGTTACAAAAGAAGTTTTTTTCATCAAGAATGATGTTTGCGATTAGATATTTAGAACATTTTGGAATATTGATGTTTATTTGTTTACAACTAACACAGTCTTCACATTAAAATCACATCCACTAAAAAGCATTTGTCTCCATTGAAAGAACAATTCCGTATACTAAGACTAAGACAACCATTAGAAAGCACACGAATATCAAATATATTTTATATGACCCTTTAAAATCACACTAACAATATTCAATGTCGGTACACTACAGAAAGGTCTGCTCTCGACGAGAGGTGTCACATCTTCGCTTCTGATGGGCCAGGACATGGGGAAGAATGTTCTTATCAGGTGGCACGGAAATCTGGTACTGGCATGATGTCGCAACTATCAAAGCAAGTCTAGCATTGCAGCATTAATTTCAAAATGTGTGCACACGATGGTGTTTCCTGGTTCGTAAAATGACCAAAAGATATCTCAACGATGTTTTACAAAATCAATGATTGGGTGAAATCTGAATTACAGATAACGGAGACCTTATGGATTATATAGTTAAGCTAGTGATGGGATAAAGCTCTGTTGGATTAATCTAGGGGTCTAGGGAGCTATATCTATGTGCTTGAATGTGCATTTCACAACAAAGTTAATGTGACCTAGAAATACCCGAGACGATCGTGTCACATCCCAGTATGAAGCAAGGTGAAGCTAATGTGATAGTCCGGCACCCAGACCCCAAATCCATGCACCCCCCCCAGTCGCATTTCTAGCCTATATAATA
>JAUUEB010469236.1:0-11725 GCA_032362205.1 Clione limacina | reverse complement strand
TTTGTATCCTTTCCGGGTAAGATTGGGTACTAAGCCACAAAACATTTTGTAGACTGCTGTTAGCGATGTAAGGACAATAATTGATTTGAGATTGTGTAAATCTGGCCAACGCCGGGTAAACCCACTAGTTAGTAGAATAAAGACACTTATGTTGTAATGATATATCACATGTGCGATGACGGAGAAATAACATAAAATTCATAAATTCGCGTACTGTACTCTTGAAATGATGGTATTTCAATTTTTGTTTACATTGCCATAAACATATTTAAGATTAAATTAGTTTTTTTATTTTGCTATCAATGGAGCGCAAAAGGCTGAAAAAAGTTAAATATTAAAACCATACAAAGGCAAACCTGTTGTTAATATCACATTTTTCTGTGAAGCGGAATTGATTTATTCATGTAACTGGTTATTCATTATCACGATATGTACGGTTAACCAAAGTACAATTTCGGAATATATATATATATATAATCCAATGTATGCAATAAGCACACTCTTCTTACTTTTTCAGACATTATGAAGTATCTTATATCCACTTAGGTTACACTAAGCCACCTCCACCATCCTAAAACAAGATGGGGTCCAGGAGCATGCAAAACAGCAATCATACGATATATTGTCATCTCACTAAATCGAGAATGTGGAACATTTAACATATAACAGTGTTAAGAAAATGCAAGTCAAATTTGTGTCAATTTTATCAAACTGAGATAGACCAATTTTCAACGTTGTTATAACACAAACAGGCCCCATTAGCAGTTAAAATAAAAAGGTATTACAAAAAAAAGAAACATAAAGTCAATTAAAAATGGCACAGAAGAAGGTAAAAACGTATATGACAGAAAAAGGAGAGACAAATGCGATACAAATACATATAGTTTAAATACATGAGAGAAGGGAAAACATAGGACAATACTCTAACGCTAAAACCGTTCGTCTATGTTGCAATCTAAACAGGGTTTATAGAAAACACATGTTTTTCATGTATGACATATAGGGAATAAAGAAGAGCTCACACGTCTTTTAAATCCAATGAGAGTTTATAATTTGTAATCATTATCTTAAATAAAGAAACGAAAGACGGCTTAGTGAAGTTTTAAATTTCTGCAACTTGAATGTTGCAAGTACTATTGAGAATATATTCCATTCTGTATGTCTCTCTCTTTCTCTCTCTCTCTTTCTCTCTCTCTCTCTCTCTCTTTCTCTCTCTCTCCCTCTCCCTCCCTCACCCTCGTATAAATTTCTCTATCAATCTACAGGGACACTCTGCTCCTCCTTTACCTCGTGTATTTTTTATCACATTTATTGCCAAGGCCAATGTGTTACAGTTTTACTCCAAATTCCTTCAATCCTAAAAATCCTTCCTACATTTTTTTCTATTACAAAACACGGGATCTAAAACGAAAGATTGAAAATACAAGAATAATGTGTCACACTTGCTTCTGCTGATTTACCTGGTACACCTTGTTAAACACTTAGTGAACGCTTTTTAGGGCTAAATCAAAAGGTTTTTTGACACTGATAGCTATCATTTATACGTTTATCACAAATTGTATTATTAGATTGCTACGTCTTTCTTATCAGCATTGCATCCAATGTCATACTGTTCTTAATGTGTTCGATTAATCATATCTTTCTTAACCGACTTCCTGTCCTCTATATCTAAAAAAAAGTGTATGTCTTATCTTCGCTCTTCTTGCTTTAGCCTGTATCACTTTCCAGGCGCATCAAGAATAAAAGCATTGATTTTCGTATTTGTATTTTCTGTATGCGCAATCGTATTCATAAAGAGTTTTGTTTATTGAACTTTTTAAAATGAACGATGTTAATTTGTTATTTATCCGTCGGGTTCATCCTTTTTGTGAACCCTAAAGTTTAGACGGTGTTTCACTTTAAGTTGCCTTTATGTTTAAGGTAATAAGATACCTTCATGGGCGTTAACAAGATTTTTTCCTGGAGGAGTCAAGTTATTTATTTTTAAAAATCGAGCTATTTTTTAGCAAAGCGAGCGCCCGAGCAATGGAGGAGGTTCGGGAAATCCTCCCCCAACAAATTTGAAAAAAATGTCAAACAAACAAGTGCATTTAGAACCATCTGGTAGACTCACATATACATTTTTATTGTTTGAAATATACTGTTTTTTAGGTTTGGCTACTTCTAAATTATACTGTTTTTAGGTTTGGCTACTTCGACCATACATCCTGGTACTAGACAGCTCCTTGGGACAAATATTTAAGCAATAACCCACAATAGTATTAAAATGATAAACAAAAACGTGTATTAAATATACTCATCGATCAATGGAAAAAATAACACTTGATATTTGTAAAATAGTTGAAAAAATGTAATCCATTAGCAAAAGAAGCATGATGCAGGGGTGAAATCAGAATTTGTCGGTGGAAATGGATAATTGTATGAGCTGAGCAAATCAACGCAAAGGAAATAGAAATATTGGAGCTAACTGGTGTATTTAAAGTCATTTTGTGCTAATGGCATCCCAAGGCTCAACCCAAGACATGGTGTGACATTGTGAAACAATACCAGGAGCTAAAATCCAGTGTCTGAAAGTTTTTTAAATGCCACATATGGACTGGTGTTTGTTTGTTTTTTACTATGATTTCTATATATTATTGTCCGTTATTTCAGAATCCACGTCGTAGGGAGGACCAAAAACAAGGAATCTATTCTCATTGATTTGTTCTATGATATGAGGATAATAAAAAGCTTTTGGTGAAAATGAAAAATCCTCATAATATTTAGCAAAAGAAATCATTTAAATTACAAATTGAGGAGTATCATAACATACAGAGTTATCAGTAGGTATTATATACACTATACAGTTGATGTTTCAAAAACAGTGAAGTAGATTTCACTTAAAAGTGACACAAAGTTTTGTTTCAAAAATGTAAATGAACTATTTTCTTAACCCCCACGTGAAATCAACTGAAACATTATTTTTTTATGAACAAGTTGACCTTTAAACATAAACTAATCAAGGGATTTGTCAGATTCCTGCTTATTTCGCTTAGTTCACAAGATAACTGTAGTCAGTGTGATTTAAGGGCGCTTTATTCACCTGTTCACCTGTTGTTGTCATCTCGTCTCCAGGGGTTGACATGCTATGATCTGCTATCTGCTCTGGTGTACGTATTTCTAGAACATCCATGCCGGTCCATTGCTTAATGTTGCAACTCCAGGAGCATTTTGGTCTTCCTTTCGGTCTTCTGCCCTCTATTTGTGCCTCAAGCACGTGTTTCAGGAAGCCATCTTGTCGCTTTATGTGACCAAAATAACGAATTGTTCTTGTTTTGATGCTGTCAAACAATACTGGTTTTGTGTTTAGCATAGAGCACACTAAACATTGGACTTCTTTTCTTTCCAACTCACTCTAGCAATTCGTCTTAGACACCACATTTCTAAAGCTTGCATTTTTGCTTCAAATATTTGTGTTGTTTTTTGCGCTTGATTATGGAAGTAAAGTATGCAAACTTGTCGTTCGTAGGTTCCATCTTTGTGTAGATGACTTGTGCCGTCTTAATATCTTCAATTAATATTTCTGACATTCCATGCTGTTATATAACCACTAGTCTTGTGTTGATTCACGGAAGGTATTTCTGTTACTGCGTTGATGATAGTTATCTGTTTGATATTTGTTTGACTCTATCGAGTTTAATGCAATTTTTAAAATGTGAAAATGAAAAAAAAATATATATACACATTTTAACTAAGTACTCTTTGATAAAACTGGGAAAATGGATACTTTATGTTGTTCGTTGGGATAATTTGTTAGATCTGATTTCTTTTTTCAGTGACCAGGAATATAGAGTTAGTGTGACCGTACGGAAAACCGTTTTTCGAGAAAATTGTAGTGAAAAAATTAAATTCATGTTTATTTACAATACATGTAATGCACATGGGAAATTTTAACATAATCAAATGAAAATGTGCATTTTATGGACCTCGGATGGCTAACTAATTATATTTCTAATGGTAATAAAGTATAGTTATGGTAAAAATCAGATGTTGCCCCCGAAAATGTTGAAAAAAATGTTTCACAATGGTGCATTTTTTTTTAATCTGGAGAAAAAATAACACCTTTTCAAAAATACGCACGCAAGGAATAATCGCAGGGTTGTTTGGATTTCAAGATGGCGTCGCGAACTCTCGCAACCTCTCACTTGTAAACAGAGCGAATATGAGGTATTTGAGAAGTCAAACCCCACTTGACGTAGGTTTTTGAGGGTTACCGAACCCTTGATGTTCTGCATGAAAGACGAATGCTCTATCACTTACACCACAGAACCGGCTGAAAAGTGATGTTAAAAATAAGTATATATTATATACCAGTTCGTTACACACTAATAAGCATATAAATTAATTCAATTATAACAACCCTATTTTCGGTATAACAACGCCGCGATTGTTATCTCTGAGCCAAAAATACAGAGGGCAGGTGCCCCCTCTTAACCCCCCCCCCCCCCCTCTCGTGACACCTATGGATACCTTAATAAATAAGTCATAATTGTATTTGTAGTTGCATTCTTTTTCTCTTTGTCAAACTGTGTCTTGTCACTACGGTTTCACATAGATTACGAAGCAAATTGAAATTATTTGTTTTGTATGATTGCATAATCTACTCATAAACACTACTATAACATCAAACATCAGTTCTACTGTCTTTCAAGTGCTCATCGACATTGTCATGAAACCATTCTATTTCATAACAAAACCATAATTTAAAAGGATTATTTTAAATAGATAATGCGTTTTGAACTATTTTAAAATCGACGATGTTTTGTCTCTCTCACATTCAAACGAACAAACCGTCTATGTTCATGACTGTGTGATGATGGCGAAACATCTTAACACACTTGCCCCCCATTTTAGATCCAAAATGCTCTAAATGTACACAATTTCTAACTAATCTCAATGATTTCGGTCGCTTCGCGTCCATTCCTTTGATAATATGCTCTTAATTGCTTAATTTGCATCATTTTAAACCAATCTAAAAAAAATCGGCCGCTTCGTGACCATTACTTTGTTAATATTCAAGGTTGTCTCCCACCACCCATTTCAAAATCCTGGCTACGCGCCTGACACCTGCAAAAATACATTTTTTCGTTTCCTACCTTGTATATACCATACACTCAATACCCACTCATAATGATATTCGTTTTACCGAGGGTGCTATGGATGATGAGTGCAATCGCTCATATTATACGTCTCTTATCTTACCAAAACAATCATAAGAGGGCGATCATAGCAAGATAAAGCGCATAAGAAAACAAAATAAATACTTACGGCAATAAGATGGTAATGGAGCAACACTCCGAGATAGGTGTGTCTTTACCACACAAAAATACCATCCAAGTCATAACTGAGTAAGTAACTGGTTGATGAATGCTTACCCGTCATGTTAGAAGGTCTTTAATACCAGTTCTTGTAAATGTTGGACTGAATAATACAATATTCATTTTGTTTTTTTAATGTTAGGTGCTCATTTTAATTGTTGAATGTTTGGTGTTTTGATTTCATAAAACGATTCTTTAAATAGACTTAATAGATTTTTAATGAAAAAATGAAAAAAAAACTGGTGAAGAAATAAACAAAGATAAGATTGTGAATTATAATATGCTGTATTACATGGAATAATGAAATTCAATGATTATGACTAAGAGCGTATATGGGATTTCCAAAAGGGGGACATTTTTTAAATAAGGTGAAAATTTGCAAATCTATAGCATTTTTTCGTGGGGGTTTGTTCACCATCCTTCCTAGATACGCGTCTGATTATGACGAAGACAACTTCTATAACGAGAGTGAAAGGCTATAAGAGAACGCTGATATAATTGTATACAAATAAATATTAACGACGAAGGGAAATTAGAGGAAATTAAGTAAAGATTAAATGTGGACAGAACAAAGATACGTGAAAATTGGAAAAGGAAGACAGTGAAAAAGAAACAAATTAAGAAAGCGAGCAATTAAAGAATGAACATAACTTTTGTGTGTAATTAGGGCTGGATGTTAACTCATTGTTAATTCGTGTCACTATTAGACAATCCGATAAAATTGGTGTTTTTGTCTTAAAATTAAATATAGTATGAAGAAAAATTAGTGGTATCACAATTGATTTTAAAACTTACAACATTTTCATCATCTTTCCACTTATAAAAATTCATGATGTAAGACAACTTTTCTACTATCCACTTCTTGTATCTGCACTTGGTCAAAAAGGATAGGAAAATATAACAAATATCACAGACTTGGTTTTTTTCGGTGACGGTTAAGTTGTCTCCATTGAGGGAGAGCTCTTATCCTTGATGTAATCAGTGCTTTGCTTGAAGGAGCTGAGTTGAACTTGTTTTGTATCATCATTAACAAACTATGTCTTAATAAATGTGTTTACTACGGGAGAGTGAGAATAAGAAGTAAAATGATAGCATGGTTAAAGAGTGGATTGTTACTAGCCCGAGCACTGCACTGCACGTTGATATCAACCAGATGGGCACAATTTTTAGGAAAGTCGGGACTAAAAAAAGCTGGAAGATAGTAATAAAATAACACTGAGAAAAGAGATTTTAAATGTAGGGGGAAAAACACATAGGGAAGGCAAAAAAAATTAAATTATAGAAAGAAATGAACAGCCGTAGAAATATATATTCAAAAAAAGTATTTGCGGAAGAAACAACACAATTAACCTGTTGAAAATCAAGCCGCGTAATTTACTTATTTTTACAGTGTTTCCAAAACTTATTTTCGTTTAAGCTTTACAGGTGGCTTTCTGATACAAGAAAAGTTTTACAGCTGTATTTAGATTAACGCTTTATACGATAGCGATAAGGTAATTAACAGATTGAAAAGATTCTCACAAACAAATTTAATCGACTTGTAAAAACGTTATCAGCATACCATGCATGAGTTATTGAGATACAAAGAGATTTTATACGTAAATATAAGCAGTATTTTATTAGTATTTTATTAGTAAAAAACGATTTGAGAGCCTTTTTAGCGAAAAAATCTACTTTTGCGCCATTTTCGTATACATTTCTAAATAGCTAAATTGAAAAATGCGTATTTGTGACTTCTGTTAAGATGTGTTGAATATAATGTTGTGTAAATTATTTCATTATGCCAGTGATTATATTTGTCCTTAAAGCCAATAATGTTTTGTTTCTAAAGCCACGCCTTTCAATTTCTTTATAAGTCTCTCTTAAGATCTTACAATCTTTCTGTCATTCTGTCGCTAAAAATCCATAGTGCTCTTTGAAGATCGCGATAAATATAAGCATTATAATAAAAGAATTTCTCAGTCAGAAATAAACATAACAAATTTTTCCAAATTTAAGACATCAGGGGAAAAGGGACAACTTCGGGGCACGGACCATATTGGGGCACATCAGTGTACTACCTTTTTCAATTGAAGACAATTCACGGGATTCATTTTGCAACTTCATTCCTGATTTTGGACTAACGAGAAATGAACTGAAAAAATAAGACCGATGACGGTCAGTAAAGCCATGTCATTATTTCATATTTCAGCTAAGAATAGCACCATCTTTGTACATCTAACTTAATCACTGCTTTATTTACTCGGTATAGGTTATGGCTTTTAAAGCAGGGGATACATGCCGTGGCTTAACTGACCGTCACTTCCTGTGTGCTTCCTGTTCTCGGGCGTTCCTAGCCCTTATTGCTATTAGAACAGTAGGGGCTTGTATGATTGTAGGTATCGGTTTGCTTCCAATCCTATGAAATCTAAGATTTTATAGAATGAGAGGTAAGGTATTTGCCGTTTAAAAAAAAGGTTGTACTATCTTCCATTCGTTTTTAATTGTATGCCAGAAACCCTGTGTACCGTCCTGTAACTTTAAACACCATGACTTATGATATCAGGTTGACCTAGATAGTCCAGTAGTTTGATCCTTTAGTTATTTTCTTTATTAGAGAAAAAAGACCTAGACATATAATTAGTCCAGTAGTTATATCTTTTAGTGTTTTCTCTCTTTATGTCTTACTTGTCTTAAAAGAGCAGATAATTAAGAAAGACACCATAATTTCAGACTACAGGGGCTGACCTAGATATTTTAGTTTGTATTTCTTATTATTTATTCTATTATGTTCCCTTCTACATCAGTACTTCTTAATGATTTTAACCTAGATAATACAAAATGTATATATCTTTTTTCTGTAAAATGAGATAATAAGAAAGATGGAATGACCTAAGACCTCTTTATGATAGACCTTCACACATTTGTTTCATCAATAATGTCAATTTCTTATACAATGATTGTACAACATATTTTGTCATAGTTAGAGCACCTTAATGGGGAAAGTAAACTACTTAGTTTTAGACATGTACATTATAGTTGCACATAATTCATGTACTGAGAATATTGAATTACGTATAGACATGTGCAATATATCTTCTCATAACTCATGCACAAAGACATCACTTAATGAAAAAGAAAACTTCCTATCTATTGACATTAACATTATAGCTACTCATAATTCAAAGTTACCTAGTTAAAAACATGTATATTATAGTTACTCAAAATTCATGCTTAATGAGAAAAGTAAAGCACTTAGCTAAAGACATAAATTCACGCATAATTGATACACAATAATATCACTTAATGGTATGGTTAAAGTACATTATCATAACACACACTCTCACGTTTACTAATACTGAGTACGAGACCTGCCAACACAGAAACATGCCTGCCTATCTAAATACTATTGCACACACATTCCAATACACATACAAAAAAACAAAAAATCCAGACACATACACACACACCTACACACTCACACATACGAAGATATATATACATACATACTCTCACACAAATTGGAGAATAAATAAGCATAAGAAATATTAGATACACACAAACCTTAGTATAAATAAACTCACACATACATACATTTAATTTTAGCAGAATTATAAGATACTTTTAAGGTCTGTATAATGTTTTTTCATGCTTTTATTTATTTTGATTTATTCTCCATGACTGTGTTATTCGATTTAAATTGAGAAGTATAGCTGACATGAACAGACGACCAGGCTTTTTTTTATCTTTATTGTTTCATTTTTTTCCCTTTGGCATACATTTTAACGTTGCTTTTCTTGCTTTTACGCGAATGAAGATCGTCTACTTCTTTTTAAAAAAATGTTTAAATCATTTTGCAATTTCGGCAAATCTGACATCATCTAATATTTAATTTGTCAATGATCATCCGCTTAAGATCAAACCATTTGATAATGATTTTAAAAATATTTAGCTAAGAGAAAAAAACGTATAAAAAAATGTAAATTTTCAATCGCATTTTAGCCCTTAAAGTGCTTGTATGGTCCAGGCGGTAGCGACAGATTATTGGATCCCTCCAAGACAAAATCTCTGTGCCAAAATGTTTTTGTCTAGTGTCTTAAGTTACTAAAATCGAGTTTTTAAGTAATTTTCGCTATGTTTTATTGAATAATTGCCATAGTTTCTTCCCCGTTTTAGCAAATCGGCTTTTATTATTTAAATAAGAATATCTTGCAAAATAAATAAGCTAGACAAACCACGATGGTATCAAAAAAAAGAAAATTATGTTCTTTTGAAATGTGTAAATATGTGCAAATATGTCATTTGCATACAGATTAATATTAATAAGGAGAGGAAAATTTTAATTTTTCATAACACTTATCTCACGTTTTCTTATTTCCTTGTCACTTTGATTATACCGCGTGGAATATTTTCTTGTTGTCTGTGTCTGTCAGAGTTAAGAATCTGACATCTTTCAAATAGGCTCTACCTAAAATTTGCTCGAATTTTTAAATAATATTTTTTGACAGAGTTATGGCCCCATTGAATATTTTGCTATATGTCTTTGTTAATTTTTTTAACACGCTGGGGACATATCGTCAAATGTATCTGAAATCCTGCACAGAGACTCGTTTCGTGGTACCCTAAAAGCTGTAATTTTGATTTTTTAATAAAAACACTTTTTGACAAAGTAATGTTCCTTTCATGATTTTCACACAGTGAACGTATCGTTGGGAGTATGACCCTGAAATATTCTAGATACTTTCTAAAAATAGCATTCTCAGATTAAAAAGAATAATTGCCTGAGTTATGACTCTCGAGTTTTTTTTCTTTATTAATTTGGCAAACACGCTGTGCTCACATCGTAAAAAAAAGAATCTGATGTCTTGCATAGGGCTCTTCCTAGTGAACTTATAAAATTCGTTTCACAAATTTTTTACCATGGCCCATTTGAGTTTTGTGCATGTATCTTTGTTATTTTTGCGACCCGCTGTGGTCAAACAGCCCAAGATGGAATCTGAAATCTTGCACAGAGGCTCTTCAGTGGTTCCTAAAAGTTGTTATCTCTTTTTTTTAATATTTTTGACAGATTTAAGTCCCTTTTATTATTTCCATGTATGTCCTTAGAATTAGGTGGTATCTGATGGTCGTGGTTTACACTTTTTGAGTACTTAGTTTTCTAGTTGTATATCTAGTTCTTTCGAATAGATAGATACCGAAAATACCCGTCTTTTTAATTGATTGCCGCAAAACAAGATGAACGTGAAATTTATTTCTATCTTTGTTCGCCTTTGACGCTCTAGATTTGCACTATGTGTAACTCATTTTCAAAATTTCGATCACTTTGCGCCCTTTAGTTTTATATAAATCAGTCCCCCCCCCCCATATTTGAAAATATGATAAAATGATAAAAAATTACAATACGGGAGGGGTGCGTTTTTAAGTTAGTTATAACCCAAATAAAGAGACTGATAATGCAACGGCACGGCGACGCAACAGGGTTTTGGCGATGCAACGACACGGGAACGCAACTTACTCCCCTATTTAAATATTGAGTAAACACTCTTCATTGTTTCACACAATCAAGATGATCACGTGATTGTGAACACTGAGTGAACACTTAGTGAAACTTTCACTTGTGTTATAATTATATCACACTTTTGTAAACATATTCGTCTGGCGAACAAAGGCCCAAACCTTGTTATTGAGTCAAAATATGTATTAATAATGCTTACCGATTAAAACAAGCAAACAGCTCTACACTTAGGTATTGGGTTACCCGTGGTGACATTAAAGTGAAAAGAACTATGAGCTTACCAGATTAAATGTACAAATATTATATTAACATCAATACTTTGTCATCGAATTTTGTTCAAGATTCATTTATATTTGTGCCAGATATTCATTGGGAAAAACAATTTAAAAGCCACAAGTCCGACCGACTTTTTCAAATCAATCTTTTCTGTTTTTCTCAATTTTTATTATCACTTTTTGACTCTTATTACTAAATTTCCATGATGTATTGTTTCTTCTTCTTAATTGATTTGTAAACGTCTTGTTTAATATTATTGTTCTAAATTCATCTTTGTATTTTATTTTCTCTATTTCTATGAATTTTCCCCGATTTACTTTATTTATTTGTATATTTGTATTCTTTTGTTCATGGTGTTTATTGTCGTTTATTATTTTGTCTCAACATGATTTTATCTCATTATTCATTTCTCTCTCTTTTATTTTGTTGAAACTAAATATGTATTTCAGGATTTTAAAAATACAATCCACCGAAAAGGTACGCAATAAAGAAATTAAGAGAAAAAAAAGTTAGGGGGAGAAAGAGAGAGAGAGAGAGAGAGAGAGAGAGAGAGAGAGAGAGAGAGAGAGAGAGAGAGAGAGAGAGACAGAGCGAGAGA
>JAUUEB010469225.1:0-11725 GCA_032362205.1 Clione limacina | reverse complement strand
AGGGAAATACATAGTCCTGAACATCAATTATTATTATGTATATTGCTTTGAAGTTGGATAGCATCAGTTATAGAGTCGGGGAAATAAATACATAGTACTGAACATCAATTATTATTATGTATATTGCTTTGAAGTTGGATAGCATCAGTTATAGAGTCAGGGAAATAAGTACATAGTCCTGAACATCAATTATTATTATGTATATTGCTTTGAAGTTGGATAGCATCAGTTATAAAGTCAGGGAAATGTGTTATTTTAATGTCTTCGATGTGGATAATTTGAGAAAATCTGTATTAAGAACTTTACTGTTGTTACGATATTGTCTTTAAACTTCGTATAATTTTGACGCGATGGCAGTTGAATAGATTATATTTGTATTCTTTACTGATATTATCTAAAACAACAGATTCACATGTATACTCAACATTTAAAAACTACTCATCAATAAAAGTGCAAGAAATGCCACAGCGTAATAATATGGTTAAAAACTGCTCCAATGCGTGTGAACTTTTTCAAGAATTGTATATTTCCAAACTGTGGTGAAAACGTCACGATTTGTCCCATACTAATCAAACTAAGAATACAATATGACTAATGTTATACATTAATTGAATAGCACAAGTGGCCAGTTTTTTGACAAATTTTCTATACTTTGGCTTTCTAATGTCAAATTTGATGCCGTGTTATCTTATTTTTGGCCCATCTGTTACAAATATGTTTATTAATATATATAAAATATTTACATTTAAAAAAACGTGTCTTGTCAAAATATGAACATTGTCCATTGGAAAACTAATCAAGTTGTCTGTGATTGTATCTATTCGGTTAATGGATGAATTTGTTCGCCAGTTCTTTCTTTGTTTATAGGAATTGTTCGTTTTCAAAGTTAATTTGTGGTTTGGTAGGTTGGATGGTTGTTATCTTAACAAGTTAGCTGCTGGTCGGATTGGTAAATGGTTTTTTGTAACGTAAGTTAGTTGACTTTTTCAAAGTTTGTGTCCATCAGGTTTCTCATTGTTACCTATTTTGTGTGGATATGCATTTAACTAAATAAAATATACCAGTAACAATAAAGACAGTGATGAGGTCTACATGATGTGTTTTCTCCTTTTTTTCACAGTCCTCACATTTGTATTTATTGTTGTTAACTTTTTTGTGAACACTTAAAAAGGTTTAAGACTCTCTTTAAAATATTATATTTGCTTTTGCTATAAATAGACAGCTTTAAATAGAAACGTTAATATATTTTTATAAATCAATGATTTTACGTTATTTAGTTTTCGATATGTATCGATCACATATTTAAGTAATAAAAGCATTAGTATCGTAACTGTGAGAATTTTCCGGTATAGTGGTAGCAATTGAAAAATTCTGAATATAGTAATTTTGTTAAGGCCAAAATTAGGGGTGTAAAGGGGTAGGGAATTTTATATTAAAAAGATGTAGTGTAAATTGGTTTACATACGATATGAAGTTTTTGATTGTAATGCTGCTCAAAGAAGGTTAGAAAGCAGTAGTTGAAGGGCTCGATTTAACAGAGCTGGGAAGTGAGTTCCATAGACGGATTGTACTTGAGAAAAAGGAGTAGAGGTGACTATCAACAGCAGAATAAGGAACAAAGAAATGTAGAGGTTTTCTAGGATTTTGAGATTGGATCAGATCATATGTGGGTCTGGTGGGAAATAATTTTGTAAAGCATGATTAATTTGTTCTTTGCCCTTCTTTCTGAAAGAGGGGACCAGCCAAGAGTTTCCATGTTTTTATAAGTATTGTCATGTTCCCTAATGTGATTGCCTGTTATAAATCTAGCTGCCCTTTTATTAATCATTTCTAATTTACGTGAGAATAAATCTCTCACCTAAAAAAGCGTTATACTGTCTCCTACATAGGATTGTTGACACTGGTGTATGCTTGGAAAATATATGTCTTTTAATATTTTTGGTGTATAATATGACAATGTCACAGCCTATCATTGTTTCAAACTGTCAACTTATTGGTTAAATTTATTTGATTTCTCACAGAGGGTATGCACGCACGACAAGATTCAATGGATATCAACTGTCAGTTTGACGACCAGTGTCGCTGTGAAATTCTCAAACCTTTAGAACAGCGGCGTGCAAGAGAACAGCGGCGATGCTTGGCACATTCCTTAGTTGGTACACCCAACTACATAGCTCCAGAAGTTTTACGACGACTGGGTAAGTAGCTTGTTCAAATAAACCATTTGTTTTTAAGTTTTAGATATCAACTTAAACTATGCCACCCAGTTGTTACTGTTGTGCTAAGCTTAAGATCTTAAAACCCAGAAACTGTAGAGCAATAAATTGACAGTTTATATTGTTACTTGTCACTATTGAAGACTACTGTGGAAATGATGAGATGTGTTATGGATTAGCATGAATATGGTAACTATACTTGCTTGATATACAAGAAGTGGAAAAAAGGTTTAGAGTAACCAACTTGCTCATTTTAAGATTTTTATCTTGTTTTATGTGCTCATCTGATATAGTAAAATGCTTCATAATTTTTTAAGAAGTCCTTTTATGAACTGATCATCACATTATTTTGAATTCAGTTGGATTTTGTTGTTGTCTTTTTTACTCATTCATCTCGAGTAAAAAAAATTAAAAAAACCACTCAATATCTACCTACCTCCCTACCCTATTTTGTTGGGCCATGTTAGTGAAAACAGATATATTTTTTTGGCCTAATCAACATTTTGCATATTATGCGATTTTTTTGCTTTTTACTTGTTGGAATCAGAGTCCTTTTGGTTAAAATTGTAAAATTGGCATGGAGGAAGCATTTTGGCCGCTCAGGGAAAAATCAATTCTTTAATAGTATACTAGTATTTTGATCTTAAAATTTCCAAATTCTTTTGAAACTTTTTGTCCTAGTGATGCTTAACTAAATTTGTATACTTCCCATTGAATTTGGTTTAAATGAGTTTGACTTTATGATGTTATTACTGCAGACAATAAGGATAACCCCAACAAGTTTTTTGGAGTTAAAAAACTTCTAATGTTTGTTATCACTGCATTCACTGCGTCTGTTCTGGCTTTCAACATCACTGAGAGGATTCATGTTGGTATTGGCGGATTATTTCCCTCTTAAATGTTCTAACAATGTCAAATCAGACAGCCATTATGCAGCTGCCATGGCCCACAAGAATCATTTTTTTCCACCTCTACCACCAGAATGCATGCTATGGTACTGAAGCCGCCTTCAGAACAGCAACACAATGACTTGATCTTTACGATAATCAACATCCTAGGCCATAAATGAATGCTCATTTTTTATTTTTTTAATAAACCATTTCCATTTGTATACATTCTTTTATAGTGACCACTGACCACAATCTTAAAGCTTATTAGATATAGTGATATTATTTCAAATGTTGTTTCATCTCTCTTTTTATGTAAGTATTTCTAGATTGTTGTTTTTCTCTTCCTATCTTAGGGTATACCAAAGCCTGTGATTGGTGGAGTGTTGGTGTTATCCTCTATGAAATGGTCATAGGACAACCTCCATTTTATGCTAGTACCCCAACAGAAACACAGTACAAGGTAAGAATAGAGAATCAAACAAGGATATTGATAACAAGATAGTTTTAAGAAAAATGATTTAGAATGTTTACCTTTGAGATAGTAATTGAAGCTTTGACAGGAGCTTTCGACCGTCATCCGACGATCTTCTTCAGCTGACTGATGTTTAACTGCTTGTCATGTGATTAGATTACGTTTGATCATGTGACAAAGCAAGATAGTTTTTGTTTTGTCCATTTATGCACACACTCAGTGTACAGCCCCAGTGGCTCAATGGTTAAAAGGCCTGTCTTTTGAGTGGCAGGTGAGGTGTTTGAATTGTGGCTTGCCCCTTATGTTTTTTTTTAGTAACACTGTTTAAAAATGGCACATGGTTTCTGTTTATAAATATTGTAAGTTTAATTTTTTTGGAAGAAAGATCCAGATAAACATTATTTCATGAAGGTGTCAAATCATTTGTAGCCGACTTAGTTCTTGGTTGGGGTGTCGTAATCAGTAGAGCAGCCACCTCACTGGAGAGAGAGAGCGTGTGTGGCTGTGATTGTGTTTGTGAGGTAGAAACAGAGATGAATTATGAGAGGAAGACAATAAAGAGGAGAGAGAGATGAGGTCTGTTGCGGGGTATTGCAAAGTTTTGGTCTATGGTATCTACTACAAAGTTAAGTGAGAAGCATATAATATATATTCAGAGAAAAAGAAAGAAGAAAGGGCAAAAAGAAACATAGTTTGAGAGAACAGGAGGAGTTTAAATGTTTGCATAGCAGTGTTTGACAGACTGTCATTTTACATAAAGTTGACTACATGTTATTTTAATGTTATTGTACTGCAACTTAAACATGTCTAAATATTTATTTCTCATTGAAACGTATGAAGTATTTTTCTTCTTACCTAATTTATTTTTTTCTGGTACATCCTCAGGTCATCAACTGGAAAGAGACCTTGACGATTCATCCGAAGGCCAACATTTCACCGGCTGCTTCGGACTTAATAATGCAGTTACTACAAGGTCCAGAGTTTAGGCTTGGTAGAAACGATGCTACAGAGGTGAAGGAACATCCCTTCTTTTCTGGAATTAGCTTTGAAGGATTCCGTCGGGGGGAAGCCCCTTTTAAACCAACGATTCGTTACCTCACGGACACTTCAAACTTTGACCCCGTCGATCCTGACAAATTGACTAGTTATTCTGATGGATCTAAAAAACTTGACTCTAAGCTAGAAAACGGCAAACACCCAGAGCATGCTTTTTTCGAATTCACCTTCAGGCGGTTTTTCGATGATGGCGGCCACCCTTGCTCTATGCCGTCCACGTCCAATAACCAAGAGTCCAACTGTCCGGTGTACGTCTAACGGCAGTAAATGAAGAAACAGGAAATTCAGCATCTCTGTGTGTTCTTCTGTTATATGTGAAGTAAAGAAAGTGAACTTTTGTGACACATGTGTTGGAGTAATTTGGTCAAGGTTGTTTGAGATGTGCTGTGTGAATGATTGAAGATTTTAATTGAAGAGAATGTCATAAGGAGATGTTGTATTTGATCTATTTCTATGTATGTCGTTTTGACCTGTGTATGTCTGTTATATTTTGTCATGGCCTCTGTTAACTTCTGCTCATGGGAGACAACTTGTGTCATTTTTATATGTGAAGCCAACCCACATCACAGTTATGTTGGCATTCATTATCTTAGACAGAACTTGACCATTGATTTTCATAAAATATGAAAATTGCTCACTCATTGTCATAAGGCGCAGATTATTTCTGTGTATCACTATGGCTAGTCCTCACACACAATCACTAAACGGATTCATTGACAGCTAAATAATTTACTTTTGAAAATAAGTATATTTGTCGATGTTTTCATAGAGAGAAGGAAAGCCTTGTCCTTTCCTGTAAAGATAATAAAATGGAGAAACAATTTAGTGTCTAAATAGATTCTAAATCATGGGAAGTGAAAAAAGATGTTACAAGAGTAATACAAAAGATACAATTTAAATAATTGATTAGGTATCTTTTTTATTTCTAAATTTATTTTGTCTTACCTATTTATGGAAATAGGAAGACATGTCAATGTCAACATGTATATGTTTAAACAATTTTTCTTTTAACAAAAATGTAACATAAACGATAACTGAAACCAGTGAAATTGATGTATGTGCCTTTGTGTTTCATCAGTGCTTAGGAACTGCAATATTGCTTCCTCCCTGTTATGTTAGAGACAATAATAGAGGTAATATCCTAAGAATGAGATATGTTTCCTTTTGAGTCTGATAAGAGCAAGAATGAAGACACCAGAAGTTCTAGGTATGTCAATTGTTTCTTGTTCCTCTTCTGAGTATGAAACTTTGTTTTGTGTTTTTAAGCCAGTTATTCTTTTGTTCCTTTGTTTCAACAACTTGACAACTGTGATAATTTCTTACTCCTCAAGTTGTATGTCTCTGTCTATCTCTCTACCTCTCTATCTATATCCATTTTGCTTGGCATTTCCCTACCGTCAAACTATGTCTACAATATCCTATATGCTTGGTTTAGGCTAATATCCTAAAACCATGTTTATTATAGGCTTATATTTTAAAACCATGTCAAGTGTAGGGTAAAAATGGCAAACCATTTTCACTGTAGAGTCTAATTCTCACACATGTCAAGGGTAGGGTGATATCCTCAAATATGTCCAGGCAGGGATAATATCCTCTTGACCATGTCAGGGATAGGTTGATATCTGTTTTCCATGCAACACACAAAAAATAGTGTGTCAAACATGAACTCTATCAATAAACAAATCATCATTGATTGATTTGAATAAAAATGTCTATTCCTGGTCATGATAGATATATCCATGTGGTTGAATTGTAATCTGTATTTTGACAACTATGCAAACAAACTTGATATTGAACAAGTTTATGATTATTTGCAACTAAATATAAGAAGATTGGAAAATGTTTATGCACCGGATGTCTATGTTAGACTTTATAATTATTTTTTAAGCACATGATAATTAAGATTGGAAAATAATAGTTCTCAGAGTTTTGTTTATTTATGTTATATCATTATTTTAATTGTATTACATAGGGTTTGAATGGGAAGGAAAACTCTATGCAATCCAAAAATATTTTAATTTTTTTGCGTGAAAATATCTTATTGTTTTGGTATTTTTCCTGCTATTGTTATTGGGTAACTATTAATGGTAATTTTGTTTTAGGTGATTTGATGGAATGATTGTGACATTGTTGTGTTGACTTTTAGCATGAACTGAGCTTTGTTGATGAATGGAAAGATGGAACCAAGAAAGTGAATGAATCAATCAATTGATGGGTTATATTTCAAAGTTACATGAAACCAAATGATCCTGCTCATACTTTCATAGACACAAGATACAAACTTGTCATCATTAGGAAATTTGAATGATATGAGCAGGGTTTTAGATTTGTGTAATTTTTTAAAGCGGTGCAGAAGGTTAATATTTGAGAGGAAAGTTAAGCGAGTTGTACACTTTATGATGCTCACATATTGTGGTTTGAGTCAGTGAATGAAATGAGTGGATGTTAAGTGGCACAGACAACAATGTTGAGAGAACACATGTCTACTGACACTACAAAATTCATTCAAAATCTTTTGAAATCCTATACATACAAACATACACAATTATGTTTAGTTATGGACTATGGACATGAAATAGCACAATAACAGTTTAATCCCTGATATAACAATGATTAGGGAAGGAAATCACTTCTGAAGACAGATAGCTGCCACTGTCTGTGCAGAAGGATGACCACAAGTAGTAAACAGAAAAAGAGTGTGTAATGCAGTTCACTAACACAAAACCAGTCAAACTACCCTAGTTGTCTTGATTGAGCTTTAAGCAAACAAAAAAAATGATTTTGATGTGTCTATCTCAACATGTTCCTGTGTGTGCCACTTAACATCTAGATGCGTTTGTTATAATTGTCAATGTTACCACAAAGTATATTGTACATAAATCAACTCTGGGAACAGCAAGGAAGAAAATATGGCAATATTCCTATAGAAATAAAACTTGTTATTAATACTTTATTCTTGACTTGTCTTTGTTTATCTATATTTTTAAATATGTGCAAAATCTGCTGACAGAAGGATGAACAAATAATTTATATGTTCTCAAGAAGATGATTTTTTAACAATGCATTGAAGTTGACAGTGCGTGGCAAAGATATTAATTAAACACTTTATTTTTGTCAAACAATTATTTCCAAAAATGAAATAAAACAAAAGTATGGAATGTGAGTGGAGACAATAAGGGGATAATGTTGTTAAGATACTTGATTGAAAGGTTGTGGAAAGTAGCTATTCTGGAATGTGATGCAAAATTAATTTCATAATCAGTGCTTGGGTACTTTTTGGAGACTACTCAGTTCATAAGTGTAGTTAGGCAGGATGTAGCACCTAGTCTAGAAGAAGGAAGTACAAAGGTTTTGACTCCCCTCTCCTCCCCTTCAGAGGCGAGGCCTGGTACACCATTCCTTCCCTTCAGAGGCGAGGCCTGGTACACCATTCCTTCCCTTCAGAGGCGAGGCCTGGTACACCATTCCTTCCCTCACTGCACAAAGCTGAGAGACCTTAGAGATAAATTTTACCCACAAATCCAGACATCAGAAACTGTGTTTTCAGCAACACATTACAACTACAAAAACATCACATCGTTCATTGGCACTAGGAGTTAATAAGGGCTAAATGCTCGATGACAGGGATCAAAGAGACGACAAGTCTTATTTGAGATGGGAAACAAAACAGTGGTCCTCTGTGTGTATTAGTATATTTTAATGTGTATTAAGCAAGTCTGTAAGGCCTTAGGAATTATAAAAAAAAGTCTTTAAGGCCTAGAAATGTGCTATATAAACGGCATATATTATAATTAACAGATTTTCTCAATAAAAAATTGTAAACAACTCGAATACTTAAATAATAATATATAATACAGGCATCAAAGAAGAAAATCAATTTGTTGTATTACAGATTTATTAAAGCTCATATTAAAGCTTAACCACAAATAATGTCATGATATGGCAAAGATGAGATGAAAATATAGAAAGATAATTTACTATATACAGGGTGCCCAAATAAAAAGGATAAATATTTGAAAATATTGGTAACACATTGTAATTCATTTGTTCATATAAAATCATAAAGATCTTATATTTAACAGATACGAATGTCCTGTTATTTTAAAACTAAAAATCAGATAGAAAGATGTGATGATATTAAATAAAAGCTTGATTCTTGTTTTTGTTAGAGTACCCTGTATACTCAAATATGATAACATAATAACAATACATATCTCACATGCTAAGGGAAGTAATGGCTTAGGAAACATAAATACTTCTAGAACAAAAGATGGTTCCTTAAAATAATACAATATTCTAAACAAATGTACAGTGTGACTTTCATTGGTCAGAATAGGCATCTATTTAGCTGTTTCAATTAAAATTGATTTTATTGACGCTTTTTTCTGTATCACACAGCCTTGAAAATAGAAGCCTACAGTCATCATAGCTACCAGTTAAATTCATCATCCTATTGTTTATTCTCTGTATAAGAATTGCTTAATTTTACCCATGTTTTTTATGGAAGGACTGTCATGCACAAAATGCTCTTTTGTTGGCTGCGTCCCTTTTACATTTCAACTGTTTGTTTTCCAATTCTGACCTATGAACTTATGCACAATAGATAAACTAGGTGAAAAAGTAAAGACAAAACTACAACATTCAACATGTTGGCTCATACCATTATACAGCCAAACCTACACACAAGTTTTATATAATTATGAACTACATCAAGCTTCTAGCTGCCTTAGAAAAAAAATGCATAATAATACTAATAAACTGTTTACTGCACTTCATCAGGTTGATAAAAAGAATATCAGTTCTCTTCAATAACCAACTTAAAAGTGAAATGACTCCTATAACTGAATATTTAGCAGGCAAAGAAGTTGTCTATGGAAAACTTGGATGCTATGGCTAAAAAATTGACATGTACAACTTTTGTATGAAACAATTGTGTTTTGTATGTACGCTCAATAATATGGTAACAGCTACACAGGTAAAACATCTTATGAAAACATAATTTGAGTATTACTATTATGCATGTTTATAAAGCTTGTTACGTTTTTATGTACACATAAACATAAACAAACATTTACACATACATACACAGATAACAGTGTACACATACATATACACTCGCACACACTTATTTGCACCAATAAACTCTTACGCAAATACATGCACAAATGTGCACTTTTAACCATTTATATGACAATCTAAAAATTTTAAAAATATAAGATTGTATTTGAATTCAAATTCTGTCTGCAAAGCTTTTTGTAGGATGTGACCTTTTCAGAATAAAACCATGTTACACAGTAAATAATCAAGATAATTGTTAACCATGATACAATACCATAAGTACCTACTTCTTTGTTCTAACAAAACTGCCATCAGATGAAATCATCTGTTTTCAAGCTTGTTATTAATACACTAGATCAAGTTATTATCATATTCTTGAGATCTGGTGTAACTCTGATATTTAATGGGATGTTATATTAACCGGACCCTGTGTATCAAGAAATTCAAAAATCTATTGGTTTTGTGACATTATTCATGAGTCAATAAGGGGACTTAACTGCACTGAAACATTTCGTTGTTCTTACAATAATACTTTTATAATGCAATTATATAACATATCCTTAAAAAAAGCATCATCTATTTTCAAAATATAGAATAGAATTATATCATTGTTAGTTTTGGCAATTTTGTTCCCTTTGGAGAACCAAGTCATGTTATCTGTTTATCTTGGTGACGTTGTCAAGCTTGACGAAATCAAGGTAAACTGTCAAGTGATCTTTTTGGTGCAACTCCTTTGGGTTTTTCCGCAGCTTTGCCAAAAGCTTCAAACATCAAGATCCTGTAGCAGATAAAGTCAAAGATTAGAAAAATAAAAACTAATATTTCTGAAGTCCACTGGTGAAATACACATAGGAGATGTACCCTTACTATCGAGGAGATGTACCCTTACTATCGAGGAGATGTACCCTTACTATCGAGGAGATGTAACCTTACTATCGAGGAGATGTACCCTTACTATCGAGGAGATGTACCCTTACTATCGAGGAGATGTACCCTTACTATCGAGGAGATGTACCCTTACTATCAAGGAAATTTACCAATAAAATCGAGAAGATGTACCCTTACTATCGAGGAGATTTACCCTTACTATCGAGGAGATGTACTATTAATATCGACGTATTTGACGATGTTAGTACTTTTTCGGTCAGAGGTGTTATTAGAAATATATAAATAGAGAGAAAACATCTGACTCTTCATTTCGCTGGTTTGATGTGTGATCTCAGTGGATACTAAATATATACTCGTTGTCTATTGTAAACACACAAAAAACATGAAATTTACACTGTGATAGTCAATATGGTGATTATTTGAAATAGCCTTGAGTTAGGCAATGTTTAATCACTTACATTTTCAATGTAGAAGACTTTTTTCCTAACATCATCATGACAAAATCGTTATAATTGATGCATCCTGTGTTAGCTGTGTCCACTTCACCGATCATCTTCTTCAATTCCAAATGTGATTTAGCTTGACCTAGTTTCTCCATCATTTTCTTCAAATCCATCACACCTAGGGGAAGAAAATGTTAGTTTCATTTAATTAATTCTTAAGGGATGTTTGGCAACAAACTGTGGCTGATGGTTGGTCGTTTTCTTTCACTCTTCAATATTTGTCAAACAAGGTGGGACTTTATGTAAATACATTAGATAACATATTTATATAATTTGGACTGGATTTTTTTAGGGTCAATTTTAATATAAGATTGCATTACATCTGGGATTTTCCTATGTATTTAAAAATATAAATCCAGATTATTTAAGAGTATTTTTAGAAATTACTAAAACACAGAAACTTGCGAACCCCGAAAAACATATATCTGTTTTAGATAATACTGAAAGAAATGTAAAAAAAAAAGTATGCAGAATTCTTACCTAAATCATCAGAAAAGTCTGAGTCGCATTCGATGAATGTTGCTGTGAAGAAAAGAAATGTATGGAAATATGAGTACATCAACCAGGGATAAAGTGAGTAATCCTCATGATAAGACCCACATTCCTGCTTGGATTGCATGGGTGTGAGTTCGAATCCCACCA
>JAUUEB010469214.1:0-11727 GCA_032362205.1 Clione limacina | reverse complement strand
CTCTGTAGAGGATTAATCCCGGCCCGTACAAATAAACATGGATATGATGATGATGCTTGAATTGTTAAACTTGCTGGAAACTAAAATTAAGTTACTGTAATCATTGTTTTTTCGCTAGGTTATACTTTTTGCTAATCTTGACCTGCTTAGAATATGTTCAAACTCACAATCTTATACTCTTTTACAGCAAAGGAAAATATGTTTGCTGTCACTCTCCACTATGTTGGTCATGTATAGTCTTTCATATAACCTTCTTGGCATGTGAAGGATGTAAAACACTTAATAACTAAAATATTGAAACATTGATTTTCACAAAAAATCATTTCTTAAAAAATGTTCACATTACATAAGACTTAATAGAATTGATTCAACTGATTGAATACATTATTTAATTCTCCTCAGATTTGCCCATCTTATCAATATTGAATACTTTGATAGTTTATTCTCTGCCCTCAATGGCCTATTAGAGTCTGGGGTGAGTTATACATTTTTATTCTCTTTTTATATAAGACTAGACTTGTTGTGGGATAAAGGAATTATTTATATCTGTGGTCAATTTACATTTGAAGGTCAAGGCCATCAGGAGGTTATTGAATGTCACAAAAGTTTAATAAAACTTGATATCTTTTAGTGTGCTTTATCAAAAATGATAAAACTACACTGGTGAACAAAAGAAACTGGGTACTTTTAATTTCTTAACCAAAATCTAACAACATGGATTTCACAGTTGATATTGAATAAATGGGGTATGGAATAGTTTCAGAAATTATTTGTGAAGAAAAAAGCAATTTTAACGCTTGGATTTTTTTCTGTATGTGCATATGCAAAAAAAAGGATTTTTTATTTTTACAATTTTTGATTGGTGCACTTAATTTTTAATTTATCACATTAACAAGTTGCTGCCAAATGTACATATTTTTGTTTTCTCTTGGTTACACAACTATAGTTAATCTAACAAAGAAAAAAGTTACCCAGATAAAAAAAAAACTGCATGGTCACAGTGACTGAGTGGTGAACGCGACAGCATAGTTTTAAGCCAGCGTAGTGAAATTCATATGATAAATAAAAGATGAATTTGACCAATCAGTTCAGTTAAAATTACAATATCATTATTTTGCATATGCTCGTACAGGAAAAAAATGTTGGAGTTGAAATTGCTATTTTTGTTCATGAATGATTTCTGAAACTAATCCATACCCTATTGATTAAATATCAACTGTGAAATCCATGTGGTTAGATTTTGGTTTTACAAACTGAAAATTCCCAATTTCTTTTGCTTTTAAAAGATAATTATTCAGAGCTTTTAGTGTAAAGGTCTGAAATATTTGTAAGGTTATGTTTGCCATTTACTGTTCTAGGTTAATTTTTTTTATCATTCACGAACAACAATGAATGACTGTTTTTCTTAAATAATCATTATTTTGCTTTTTTCTCTTCACTTTAGAATTTAAGTACCAGAGAAAACCTTCACTGTATGCAGACAGCTTTTACCATTTTGTCAGGTCAAGGTTCAGTCATCAACATTGATCCTGCACGATTTTATAAACACTTTTATTGCAACATGATTCCAGTCCATGCAGGTTTGGACCGTCTTATTTGATATATTATTTTTAACTTGCTTTTTGTAGACTTTGTGTAAAAACACTAATATTGTATCAATGTTGAAGTAGTTATGATAGAAATAAAGGCAGAAGCATGTTGCTTTAGTACTCAGTAATGAAAATATGGGTTATCAAGTGAAACATTTAAATTTCAATACCAAGTGCGTGTATTATATGTCACAAACAGCATTATGGCATAGTATTTGAAATTACATTTACTAATGTCTGAATGTTGGGTAATAGGGAGTAGAGTTCCCATTGCCTAAGCATACAGTTTGCCATTTCTTTCCTTAACAACTTTATGTTCAGATCTAGTTATCTTCTTACTGCTAGGTTAATAGATTATCAAAAAAATTGGTCATAACGTAAAATTCAATTTTGTAGGGATGACACATTCCCATTAGTTTACAAAACCTCCTATTTTTGCAGATTTGTTTGCCTATGTACTTTCTTTATGTAACTCTACAAGTATGATGCAAAAATATCCAGACTTGATCAAAAATCTTTTTAGTCGCATCACCTTAAAAATCTATAAATTTCACTTATCCCCTATAGGCATTCCTAGTCCTGTTCTGCTGTATGATAGCATGAAGTACTAATAAAAAAAATCCCTATCAGCTACTCCACCGTTATGGTAATGTGTTCTGAACCACCAAGACATTTTGTACTGACTTTTTACATGCTCAATTTTGAGATTGAAATAGTATTAAAAACAAATGTATTTATTACCACTCATTGAATGCACTGAATATAGATGATGAAATGTTGTTGTGACTGATCGGTTTAAATGGTTTACTATAATGGTATTCAACTCTTCCACAGGCACAGTAGCTGAGACTGTTCCTGTAGTGTTGGACTGCCTTGATGTTATGATTAGTAAACGAAGGAAACAGGTCAGAGTTTAAAATGAAATATGTCTTTAGATATTGAGAGAGCAAACCATATATATACAGGGGGGGCGCATAAGTAGGCTTACAGTAGTTTGAAAATTCATATAAAACAAACTTTGAAATCCTTTGTTCCAACTATAGCTAAATCCATCCAGAGACTTGAGGAAATTGTCATGCAAGCATACATACAATTCAGTGTATATTGTTATACATAATGACTTCTGTTTTATCAAAAAATCTATTTCCTAAACATGATGCTGAAACCGTTTGAAAAAATCATGATTAGTTTGTTTTATGTGAATGTTCAAACTACTGTTAGCCTACTTATGCATCCCCTGTATATTGTATAAATTCTTGATTCGAGTAATTTATTTAAATGGATATTAATGCTTTTTATGGTTGGACAGTAAACCTCCTCAATTACAACACACAAAAATACAAAATCAAAATGCTGTGGTAGTGAGGGTGTGAAGAAGAGAAATCTTGGGTTGGAAAAGCCAACAATTGAAAACAAAATGGTTTTAGCTAAAATCCAGATTTCATCCCTGAATAATACACTGGTCACAACTGTCCAAGATTAAACCTTACAAGTCATAAAGTCATCCCTTTTGCAGTTAAAAAGCACACTTTGAATCAATTTCCATTGTCACTCCAATCAGCTCCAATCTTTAATCTTTATAGAGAGAAGAAATGTTTTGCTTCATATATAAAAAACAGTCGATCATTGGGAGACGTGTAGGCCACACATTTTCATTATAGAAGCAGTATTGAGGTGGTTTACTGTATTGTTTTGAGATATTTAAAGCTTCATATTAGATAAATTCATGCTTTCGAAAGACAGTAGTTTAAATAATAATGTTTTCTTAGTTGACTGGTAATACCAATCACTCCTTCAACTGTTTTGATATAATCCAGGACTAATTACTCATTGATGTTTGTAAATTAACAGGTGTCTCAACAAAGGATTCTGGCATTTATCAAGAGGCTCACAACACTCAGTCTTCAACAAAATCCTGGTGGTGCTGTGGCGTATCTATCAGCTGTTCGACAATATATACATGTGAGATATTTTTTATGAGTTTATTCAACTGAAACTAATAAGAAATGTCAGTGATGAACTCTTTCCTAAATGACATTGTCAAGAGAAACAGACTGGATCACTTAGCAATTTGCAGATTTCAGAGCATTCCCACTTATACATTGTTTTACAATTGAATTGTAAGGTGATTCCATTAATTAGAGCAATACTTAAGTTATCTTCTATGATCTTTAATTTGAAAAATGTTATTTATGCTTTGTTTTTATATCTTTGTATGTTTTTTTTTCCTAGAGTTACAAATACTGTGATATGCTTTATGACAATGAAGTACAAGGCAGTGGAGTTTACCTACCATACCTTGAGGATCCAGAGCACTGTTGTGCCAACAGTACAGTTTTGTGGGAGTTACATTTGTTGAGAGTGAGTTATTAGATTTTCATTTCATGATGCTTAAACAATTATTATAATCAATATTTATTGGAAGGTCTTCGCCTTGAATGCAAGAGGGCCTTGATTTTAATCCTGACGGTGGTTTATGTTTGATGATAATCTCCACTGGTTTATGTTTGATGATACTCTCCACTGGTTTATGTTTGATGATACTCTCCACTGGTTTATGTTTGATGATACTCTCCACTGGTTTAGTCTTATATTGTGACGTTAATGTTGGACCTGCCTTGCAAACCAACCAAACAAGTTTTGTCAAAAACCTTCATGTCTTTCTTTAGAAAATACATGTACATGTTTGACATAAGATCCAATATCAGCAATAAACTAGTCTAAATGTATGTTTAAGGTGATCAATAAAATTACTAGGGCTTGGCAAGAATTAAAAGATTCATAGACCTTGTTATACTTGTCTCTGATATCTAAATTCACAAATTGATTTACTTTATGATTTGATTTGCCGTTGCTCTCTATTTGTAGAAGAGTAAAAATAGAAATATAATGGCAATTCTTTTCCCCACATATCATGATACAATCACTTCCAACATATTTCACAGTAATAAACCACACCATTACTAGTATGAGTGATTTTGATCTAGCCACCTTTCAACCTCTTCTCCTATTCTGTTCATGTTCTCATATCACCATCTTTGAGAGTGGCTCCTGTTTCTTGTGTGTGATTTTTGTCCCAGTGACAGGCGCTTGTTATCAGGGCAGTAGTAATTTACCAAATGAAAAACTCCCTCTTTGTGGTGATATCTGTCTGTAGATATTCAGCCTCTCCACTTTTTCGTTTGAGCGGCACCAGTGATTGACCTGCTTTTTACTGATAACATTTTTACCATACCCAGCAACAAGTTCAGTGAAAATGAAAAGCTGTTATAAGGTAGATGAGAATCAGAAAACAAATCTTAATCCACACTCAAGTAATTAAGTGGGGGTAAATTTTAATTATGATACTGTTTGTTCTAAATAACAGTGATGTAAATCTTTTGGCACAGGGTGAAAGAATGTGTAGAACTATTGATTTTGTTGGTAGAGTTGTCAGATGTTACAATTGGCTGGCACACTAACTGATTATTTGTGTTTCTTTTTTGGATTTGACATGAGTGTTGCTTCTTCACAAGATAGAATCAGCCCACTCCTGTCTTTGTACCCCCTAGAAGACTTAGGCGGCTTTATGCCCTCAACAGCTTGAGCGCTTCACTCCTAACGCCTGTTAAGTTAACATTTTCAGGATTATGTGTCAAATGACATTTACATCCCTGTAAACAAGAACTTGTTGTATTTCATATATCTTAATTGACTTTTGTCTTAATCTTTGCAGCACCATTTTGACCCTGCTGTTCAACGGTACTCCAAACACATGATCATGAAGGCCCCATTGGCAGGACAGGGTCAGCTGCCCCAAAACTTAACCAGGAAGTGAGTTGACAATAGTCACATTATTATAAACTTGAACTGCCATCCATATACGGAAGCTTAATGACTCAGTTTTGTCACACTGACACATATACATACATAAGCAGAGACTTACAATGACTTATAGGTGATTGATTAGAGTAATCTGCTATGTTTCACGCATATAATGGAGGATGACATGTCACAGTTAAATTTTCATGGATTTAAAAAGCTCTGAATCAAACTTAATTTTGATTGATACAACAGTCAAGAGAAAAGTTAATTTTTATGTCAATGACAAATATCAATGCAATAATTGTGGAAATATGTTTACATTCTTTTCTAATATTGAACATTGTGAGATGCTTTAAACATAGTAAATCACAGCTGTTAATTATCCTTTCAGGGGAGCAAAACAACTTTATGAAGAGCTGGAAGCCAGAGAAGGTATCTATTCTATTCCTGAAAAAAGTCCAAAAAAGAAAAGGGTGAGTCAATTCTAGTAACAAATATTTACCTATCAGCTTGTCTGAAAGTGGAAAATTTTAGATGCTTAATTCTCAGAGAATTTAATGTTTACATAATTGATATTGATGCCAACATTGAAGTGGGATTGTGTTTGCTAATGAATGTTATGTTAATTATATACCAAAAGACAAGAGTAGGCATAGTAAGAATACAACAATATTTTGATAGATTCAAAACAATGTATATTTTAATCAAAGTATAATTAGAAACTGTGAAAATAAACTTTAGTAAATGGAAATAAAAATCAGTAAAGAGAGCTTGCTATTTATTTTGATAAATAAGCTTGAACATTTAAAAAGCTTACTAGTTTTTCAAAAGAATATGTTTGAAATGAGTCCCACTTCATTCGAACTTATGTTCCCTGTTTTGATGAACTCTTCAAGAGTGTGCTGCACTGGCTGGCACATTCAAGGACTCATGGATCACTCTACTGTTTTCATGCTTCAGCTTTGGTATTGAGACAGAATATTTCCTGTAGCCTTGATTCTTCACAAAGTCCAGCAGCCGAAAAGTCACTGGGTCGTGACTCCTCTCCCTCTTTTTCCTGTTCAATGGATATAGCTTATGGTTATTTTCTATTTTCAGAAGTTTTTTATATTTCCCTATTCCGCCCGACCCTGTGACTCAACCAACCATATTTTTTCCTCTTAAGACAACTTGAACAGAATCCTGACCAGATGGTTATTTTGGGGTGATCAATGATTGAGAATTTAACCAAAAATAACTGTGAACAGTGTCAAATGACAGGTCTCATCAAAACGATTACTAATATAAGTAGAATGATTTAAAGCGTTTACCTTCAAGTTAGTAATTGAAGCTTTCAACCTCAGCTGACGGATGTTTGTTTAACTGCTTGTCACGTGATCGGATAACATTTGATCATGTGACAAAGCAGCGGGTACCAGCTCTTGGTATATGGGGGGATTACTAATATGTTATCTTTTCAACCTTAATTTGTTTGACATTCTTGTAAACATGTGTGTTATGAATTATCTTAGTGACCTGTCTAAATTGTATGAGAATAAACCAGAGTAATCATGAAATTCATAGTTTTACTCTCTAAAGGTACAAAAAAACAGTGTTTGTTGAGTCATGGGGGACTGCAAAGAAATCATCAGTTTCTTCAGCTTCTGATCTTGTTTCACATTGAGTACCATAACAAAATGTTAAGTAGTGAAAGTCTTTACATTTTAATTTTATTCTTTTTTAAATTTCAATTATTCCCATCAGAGACGATTAAATCATCAGCAAAGCTTTCTGGAGTTCATCAAGTCTGTGAGTGCAGAAGGTGCAAAGGTACTTGAAGAAGACAATGTAGTTCTGAGCAAAGAAGATATGGACACAAGCTGACACAAATAATGATAGCCCTAGGTAAGCAGATAATTTAAAAAAATTATGGGTACTTTGACTGATACATGTACACAGGTAAATAGTCTAAGGCTATAACAAACTCAAGATGACACTTAGTATACAAGCTGTTGAAATATACTGGCAGACAAAAGAAATTACACACCCTTAAAATGGTGTTAATGTTTATATGCTCCAATGCAACATTACATATTCCATTTTGATTTTAAGTTTAATCAATTCTTAAAATTTGACAAGAAGATTTATTTTGGAAATTTAGCAGAAATGTACCTTTTACTTTTATTAACTATTCATCGAGACAGTCGACCAAGAACTGAGCACTGTAATGTTTTCATTTGCTAGAACATAATTTCTCAGTGAGTATGAGGGTTGTCTTGTTGTAGGATAAACCGGAGATCTTGCTGAATAAATAGTCACATGTGGATATAGTTTGTCATTCTCATAAGGAATTCCAATCAAAGAGTTGACACCCTAGTATTCCATGATTTTCCACAACTTTGATGATATATCTTGCTATTCATTTTATGCAGCATGTGTGTATTCAGAGAATAACATACTTATATCCTTTTTATTTTTACAGATTCTATTTGCTCCATGAAAACCTACATACAAGAAAGATTATTGGACTTATGGCTAGAAATAAATGCTGTATTAAAAAACAACAACAAAATGTTTTATTTTTTTCATTTCATTTAGCATGATCGAAATGCACAGATCTTATTGATTACTTAACAGAATTTGCTTGCGTTAATATTTTTTAACACTTTCTTTATCAATTATTCTTGAGTGGATACTTTGTGCACTCAAATTCATCTATTTACTTTGACCCCCTTTTGTTGTCATACTGTGATCTTTGACCAAGCTTATATAAAGTCTTATCTTTTTTTTGATAAATATTATCCATTGAACGCAAATGGTTGGAATTGAGTCAACATTTTTTTTATTAAGGGTTTAAACATTTTACTGTACACCAACCCTAAGAGAAAATTTCATATGCTGTAGACTGCTTTTAGGAGCAAAAAAGTCAAACTACAGTAAAGTATGGTTAAACCAAAAAGGCGTTAGCCACTGGCTTCTTGCATTTTTATGTTAAATATTTCCTACGTCGTACCCCTTGCAACATGAAAGTTCAAAGCGACACAAATTTTGACAGGTGGCATCATTAGTTTGTGTCTGATGTGTCGCAACTAATAATACTCCACCCCTCACTCACATTGTTTGTTACCCTTTGTCTACCTTATTTACTTCCTTTCTCGAACATCACTGCAAGCAATAATTATCTGCCAATATGACGTCAACAGTATTTCTTTAAATAGAACAAACTGTGCTTCCCAAACATTTCGGTTTAAGTAGGTTTGACTATATAGCCAAACTTGTTTAAACCAAAAGCATAATTTTCGCTTAAACAGAGCAAAAACCTGACTCCCGTTTTCTCCATCTCTTTATCTTTGTTAAAGAAACACGCTCACACCAACAGAAAATCAACTTTAATTGTTTAAACGGAACGATTTATGCAACATTTTCTCATAATTTGGGTCTCCGAAAGATTAATTATCTCAAAAAAGCACCAACATTTTTACTAAGAGGCTAGTCCAAATGTGTTTCACTTGTATTTTTAGAAAGGCATCAGTGTGACTGTTACCTAAGAAATAAGTAGGGCATGGTTTTTAACATTACATACATTATTTACCTGCAACTTGGTGACCCTAACTTATAGAATTTTACTGATTAAACAGTGGTTTTGTTTTAAAGGAACAAAATTGTGCTCCCAAAAAATTCGGTTTAAGCAAGTTAAACTGTATTTATATGGTAATTTGTTTGTAGATATACCCAGTCATACAGTTAAGCTTTTGGTGTTAACTGGTTAATTGTAAGAAATATTATTAGCTTTTTTAAATTTTTTACCATGTATTCCTTGCAACATTCCATCTTCAAAATGATCACTAAAAACTAAAATATCAAAGTTTTAAAACACCCTTTGGAATTAACAAATTGTTTCAGCACATAACAGAAACAGGAAATTGCATTTGGTTTGCAAGAATATTATAGTTTTTAGTCGTTCCTAGCTTCTGAACCCAAGTATCGAAGGAAGTCAAAATATAATTGTGCATCTAATAGACCTCGCCTGCCTAATGTGGTTTAATAAGTTTCCCCATAATTATAATATCACCTGATCGACAGCCAATGACTACACACTATTTAAACCATAACCAAATAGCTGTAGTAAACTTGGAGATTGTTGGAATGGCAGAGCCAATAAGGAAATAAGGTGCAGGCTGTTACAAACATTATATCTACTCCCGCTGTCTTCTTGGTTTAGGTTGACGTTTTATTCAATCATTTTTATTTGAAAAGGGTGACATTTTTGCATTGCTGCCACCCTTACAATGGCCCTTTGATTAAGGTAAACAATAAAATAAACACAATAGTTAATACATGTATGAGCAAGGTCCTGTACGATGACATACATATTAATATTATATGTTGTGATATATAAAAATACAAGTACACATATAATTCTCCTTTTTTCTCCCTCCCTCGCCGTCTCTCTCTCCCTCTCTCTCTCAAGTAAACGCACAGTGCCCCCATGCGGATGGAGGCAGAAGCAATAAAAATAACAAAGAATAAGTGAGAAAAAGGCAATACTGTATTACTTTGAAGGCTGTACACTTATGTGACCACTTAGATCAAATGTTAAATATGCTTTCGATAGGAAATGTATGCAGCTTTTTAACGATGCCAATTATATTGACCTGGTTATGTAAATAAAAAGTTCAAGAAGTAAATCGATACATTGTTAGATCTAATGTTTGATTCAATTTTTATTTGATATATTAGACCAATATCTTTCTTGGCATATATATTTTTTAAGATTTTTGGAGAAGTGACGAAATTATCGATGAAAATCACATTTTTGCTACATTTCTTAATAAAACACCCTGACGATTCTGGATATGCTTTTGTTATTGCAAATTGTAGACAGCCTGTGCTTGGCTCTGTGCCTGCATTTGAGGGCAAGGTCAGAGCGTTTGTTAAGGTATTGTGCATTGCAGAAGTTTCTGGCGATGAACATTTTCTCGTTCAGGCAGACCTCACAGTACCTGTTCCCTTTAATATAAACAGGTGCTGATTGTAGGATTGACCATTTTATTTTTGGTTCAGGGTTTAGACCCTTTTTTACACGTAGTTTGAGAGGGTTGTAGCGTTCCTGTCTTTGATGGATTTGAAAAGTAGAGCGACTGTTTCTGACAATGAATCCTATCCTATCTGACAGTGGCCATCTAAGAAGGGTTATAACTCTCTGAAATTACGAGATGGAACTATTTACCTCGGTATGTAAATAGCTTCTGAGAGAATCTAGTTTTTATGTTCTTTATGTAATACTGAATAGTGTCTAATGTTTAATCTGTAGGCAAAGAACTATTCAACATAGCCTTTTTCATTTTCCTGACAAATACAAAGGTCCAAAACTCAAGTCTAAATTGATCAATAATGCTTAATTTTTTCAAAAAAATATGTGTTAAGGCCAAATAAAGTATTTTTGTTCTTTATGGTGTGTACAATTGTCAATTCTTTTTGAGGTATAAGACCATTCATTTTTAAAGGCTAGTTAATGGCGGTCGTCTTGTAAGAGCAATTACTCTCTCAAATTATGTGATAAAGGCATCAAATTTCGCATGTCAATAGCCACTGAGCTATTATTATTATTACATTCTTTATGTAATACAAAATAGTATCAATATACGTAACCGGAGGCAAAACAAATGTCAACGTTGGCATTTCTTGTACTTTCCGGACAATTACAAAGAGCAACACCTCTAGTCTAAACTAGACAATCATGCTGAATCTTTTTCAAGCAGATGTTTTAAGGCCCAATTAAGTATTTTTGTGATTAATGTTTTATAAAATTGTCAATATTTTTTGACATATTACTCTATTTATTTTAAAGGTTATCTGATGGCGGCCATCTTGTAAGGACAATAACTCTCTCGAATTACCTGATAACTGTATACATTATTTATGCACGTGGCTCCAAAGCGTAGTCAGTTTTTATGTTATTTGAAGTATATTCAATTGTCTCAAGATTTTAGTTTTAATGCAAAAAACTGTTCAATCTTGCCATTGTTTGACTTTCCCGCCAACTTTAAAGGGCAATAACCAGGGGCGGCCACTCAAGAAGAGCAGGGGGAACAACGTACCTCCGATTGAAACCAGTGGAAAAAAACTGCATATAAATAAACAATATAGAAAAAAATATCTTTTGAAAGACATTTCCTACTTAAAATATGTACCTCTTTCCTTAAGTTAAGTTATAATTAACAAATGAGTACTTGACTAGCAAACCAGAACTGCCGCCACTGGCCTAGATATGTAGATACTTGTTTACAGTTTTAGGGGGATCGTAAATAGTTCTGAACCAACTTTCCTTTATTCCCAAGCACTAATTATATCG
>JAUUEB010469203.1:0-11727 GCA_032362205.1 Clione limacina | reverse complement strand
ACCCCACCGAAACCTCATTTTACCAGATGACAATACATTTCATTACCACCTTTTAAGAAGAACCTTTGTTCCTGC
The DNA here is from genome assembly GCA_032362205.1 of Clione limacina. Classification (NCBI taxonomy): domain Eukaryota; kingdom Metazoa; phylum Mollusca; class Gastropoda; order Pteropoda; family Clionidae; genus Clione; species Clione limacina. Next base: position 11,652 of record JAUUEB010469203.1, on the reverse strand, counting down.
GCTGTGCAGGAATTTCTGAAATAATAATAGCAATTACTTTTATATACAACCTTTTTGTTTGAAGTAAGCTCTAGACATGGGAAAATGATTTGGTTCACACGAGCTGGATACCTTGGTCACCCGTTCTGCAACAACTGGGTATATCTCGATCTAGTTTGTTGTTTACAAGACTTTGAATTATAGAGCGAAGAATTGACTCTGATTAGAATCGTATCATTACTGGGCGACCCTCTGTCCCTACATTCAAAAGAGGAAAGAAAATCTTTAAGTATTCACTAAAGACTGTGGTTACATTTTGAAGAAAAAACACGTTTAAATCCTAAACATCTGATTTTAGAAAATATATACTAATTTGTTTAACAAGACAGTTAGAATTTGTATTGGATGAGAACATTTTAGGGTGTTAGCTTTAGTGCAACTTGTACATCCTATCATGTCTCAGTATACTAGTTCCGAGCTGACAAGTTTTGTTGAGAATTTTTAAACACATTAATTTCAGAAATGAGAATGTCTGAAGGCCTACGGACACTGTGAAGTTATGATACAACCCAGCTTCCTAAAGCCTACAAGTTGCTTTACCCCTATTGCGTGGCATCCACTGAAAAGTGTCCAGTGACTGTGGCAGTGCAATGGGGATAATGCTTTGATCAATTTTACAATGCATAAATTAGAGATCTGATAGTTTTAGTGTTGCTATATAATATGGTTTAATAACTTTAAATAAATGTTTTGGCTAAACTTTCTATCAAATACAAAATAAGCGTTTTTTACATCGTTAAGCAAAAACAATGTGGTAAAGGACGTAATATTGACTTTGTTTTAATGAAACAATTGATAAATTATCTGTTTTGATAAATAATCAGGTTCAAACCTTGTATGAACACTACATAAAGGGAAATAATTCAAATAAAAGGGATTTAATTCCTAAACGCAAAGAATATCCCAAAAGAAACATAGAAGAAAGTGACACTGCAAATATTGATAGCTTATACACAGTATTTAAACTGACACATTTCTTCTTTGAGCTTTATGAATTACTAGTGGCTAAGTACCCGGTATTGCCCGGGAAGCATAAAAAAGAAAGAAACACGAATTTGGCTTACTCAGGGGTTTATTGTATTGTGTGTAACGAATCTGGGATCCGAAATCCCGACATTCAGCTTCGAAAGTGAAACCTTCAACGCTGCGTCACTTACAAACATACCTGAATTAATTTTACGAGGCTCCGTTTATAACGCACTTGTGTCGAGTAATAAACTATCTTGGTTTGTCTTGCTAACATTCTATTTATAGAGTCGAATGCACCACGCACTCAAAATAACATAAGGGAAGTCCAAACGTTTTCAAATGATTTATATAGAAAATAATACCCGTTCTACTAGGCTGAGCCGTGGCAGTGTGGAACAATACTCAAGACGTCAGAGCCTAAAGCTGATGAGCTACTGTGGTCCCGGGTCTTCGGGTCAGGGGTCACTCCTCACTGTCGACTCGACACTCAGTCTTTTGCTTTCTATAATCAATGTACTTAATCGTTTTTTAATTGTTTGTTCTTTATTTAACTTAGTGACTTGATGAATTTCTAATAATCTCGCGGGCAAAACAGTTATGCAAAACCTTTAAAAATCTGAATATTTGAAAAAAAAACATTCTATGCTAACTTAACATACGGTATAATTTTCCAACCTTCCGACACTGAAGATACCTCTCCAGGTTTAATTGTCGTCAAACACTGCTTCGAGTTTTTCCAAAAGATAGCATTTTGTGCGGTAAAATTGGTGTTTCTCATTCCCCCCCCCCCAAAAAAAAAACTCGCTATCTTATATTGTGTTAAAAGTGTTGATATGGTTGGAGGGAAAATGTTATTGCAACAAATCTATTTTGTAACCAATCTGAGATTAGAACTCGCGACTTATAGCTTCCAAAGTTACGCTTTCAACACTACTAAACTCTTACAAACAAAAATGAATGAATTTCCGAAGGCTCCGTTTATAACGCACCTGTGCCAAGTCATTGACTATTTTGGTTGGCTTACTTATATTCTATCTTTAGATTCGATTGCACCACAAACTTAAAATAACATAAGGGATGTCCAAGCGTCGTCAAATAATTTATATAGAAAATAATAACCGTCCTACTAGGCTGAGCCGTGGCAGTGTGGAACAATACTCAAGACTTCAGAGCCTAAAGCTGATGAGCTACTGTGGTCCCGGGTCTTCGGGTCAGGGGTCACTCCTCACTGTCGACTCGATACTCAGTCTTTTGCTTTCTTTAATCAACGTTTTTTGGCTTTTGTTTCTTTTTCTATCTCTTTTTTTACTTACTGACTTCATGATTGTCGATTAATCCCAGGAGCATGAAAGAAATAAGTATTTTGATCACCGCTAGCTTCTTAGATTCAACTTATCAAAAAGTGAAATAAGGTTTTTGACGGGTTCGAACCCAGATCGGAGATCGTCTGCCGGATAGACAGACGCTTAAACCAATTCACTTCTTAGCCCGTTTAAAGTTGTGGTTTAAAAAAAGTATACAGTATATACTATTTTGTACCATACTAATATAATAGCAGTATATATGATCAGTATGAAGTCCAATTCGGCAAGAATAATCCTAGTTTTAGTATAACAACCGAGCGTATTTTCCCATCCAGCTTATTGTGATCTGTATAACAATTATTTTCTTGAGCAATTTATTTCCACGTTGTTCGCAAAAAATCGTTGAAATCACGTTAAATAATTCTCTCGCGAAATGTTATAGGTAAAATATATCACGAAATTTGCCGCTACTCGGAAATAACTAATTTACCAATATACGAGTTACCCTCCTTAGTCTTAGAGGTAAGAGTCAAGCATTAAAAGTAGTGGAAGTACGGCGAGACAAATTTAAAAAAGGGCGGGTGATCAAATCCTGCTTTAAAAAACTCCCGTGAGGTTCCAATCATCCTATGAATGATTTATGTGAATTAAGAACTGCATGGTTTATTGAATCAAAGTGACATTTTTTATTTTGTTTCAAGTAGTTGGTCCCTTTTTTAAATGATTTCAATGTCAAGGCGAGTAGCTATTTTTAACCCCTAAATTCCCAGCCAAGATCTAACCAAGACGATTTATGCCATCTAAAGAATTCTGTTGCCTTGAAGTTTCAAAACTAGTAAAGTTTTCGCTTTTGGTCAGCAAAAATTACCATCATGCTTCTAAAAGTCATGAGACGAAGACAATCGCATTTTTTGACCAGCTTGTATTTGCGAAAATAATTCCACTGCGAAAGCTTATTTTCTGAATTCGCGCAAATAAATTGCCCGCAACCCAGATTTGTTGTAGGTTAGAATCAAGTAATTATAGAAAGAGTATTTTACTATGTAAATCCAATGAACCTCGGCTCAATTTCCTCAATTTTTCTCAAGCCTTACCACATACAATACAGAAATTTGAAAACATTAAGCCATTGTAATTTCTACAACTGGCATTGGAAAGTTATCTCCCCTGTCAGAAGCCGCTAAATGGTCGGAGTTTGCCAAGTTGAAAATTGGCTCTGTAGTAACAATGAAAATTATATTCTACACATTTCTGTGCCTACATGCTCCACTTTTTATCAAAATTATAAAATTAAAAAAAGCACACCATAGAAAAATATTTCAAGGTTTTAAAACAAGTATCATTTTACCCTTTATTTGGTCACAGGTGCCTGATAAACAGTGTTTAATTACTTGATAGTAACAACACGTCAACACGTAGTAGGTTATATCGGCTTACCAGGTGTGCTTATAGAATGATATTTGTCGTCAATCCCATTTTTTTTAATAATGGGCATTTTTACTTTTAAATTTGACATCTTTTATGCGATACTTCATTTAATAACAAAGCTAATATTTTAATTATTTGTGTTTCACTTTTTGTCTTTTATTCTCATGTGTTTTGTTCTTTAGATAACTACTGGTGATATCGGGAAGGTAGAAGCCAATCGATATGTCCCATGATACATTGTGACAATATAGAAAGGATGTCACATCAGTTTCACATTGTACTGCGTAACAAGGGACATCATTAAAGTTAAGCCCGGAAGACAGGCAGACAATAAAAAACAGAGAATCAGAACACTACACTAATGTAGTTTTCATCTCTTCATTCTTAAAGCAAAATGAACGTCAAGTTTTTTGCTCTAAGAAAAATCTCAGATAAAAGCCTGACAAGAAAAAATATCTAAGGGCAGACAATGATGAGCGAAGAAGGTGTCACAAATGACAATAGACAGTGATCGATCTTTAATAAGAAAGAATGTAGCACAATGTAGCTGTCAGGCAAAGCATCAATACAACCATTATCATGTGTCAACCCTCCCTATTTCTACCGGATTACCCAACCATTACACCCCTTGTTATCAGGAGCATTATAATATCTGCATGTGTATGTAGCCTACAATAAACCAAACTGGAACTTGAACTTGTATACTTTTGTGAGCATGTTGTGGAAAAAATATGGAAACTTAAAAATGAAATTCTTTATCAAAAAACTTTCTCCACATCAAAACAAATTTGCATCGTTAATAATATCAGGAACAACAAGGAAGAAAAGGCATTCAGTGACCCCGAAAAGCTCGTAGCCTGGAAGGAACACAATGAAGTCCTGATTCATGAGGAATTCGAATGGAATGAACACCACCTTGTCATGGACAGACCGATCGAAGGCCCAGTCCCCCACATTCCAAAGAAAATGGTTGCAGCGGCATTGTCTAAAATGAAGGATGGTAAAGCAGCCGACAACACCGGTGTCAAAGCCGAGATGCTCAAGGCCTCTGGAGATGCAGGTATATACTACATAACAGACCTATTCAACAACATCGTCCAGGAAAGCAAGATGTCAGGAGACTGGGACAAAAGCACCATTCTTAACTGCTATAAAGGCAAAGGAGACTCCCTAGATAGAGGGAACTACAGAGGCATCAAACTACTTTAGCACCTATGAAAGCCTTTGAAAGAGTCCTGGAACAGCTGATCAGGCAGATGGTTAAGATAGACAACATGCAGTTCGGCTTCATGCCAGGAAAGTGCACGACAGACGCAATCTTCATCATACGCCAGATCCAAGAAAGCTTCCTGGCTAAGAACAAGACATTCTACTTTGCCTTTATAGATCTGGAAAAGGCCTTCGTACGAGTTCCCACAAAGGTTGTCAAGGGGACCCTCAGGAATGTGGGAGTAGAGGAGAAGCTTATCAACACAGTCATGTCTATGTATTTGCACTGCAAGAGTGAAGTGAGTGTGAATGGGATTATTGGGGAGGCTTTCAGCGTTAAGGTTGGGGTCCACCAGGGCTCAGTCCTAAGCCCCCTTCTCTTCATCATAGTGATGGAAGCACTGCCCAGGACATTCTGAACAAGGTTACCATGGGAACTACTCTACGCCGACGACCGTGTTCTCATCACAGCCAGCATCCAAGCCCTCAACGTTGAATTTGCTGCTTGGAAGTCAGGGATGGAAGGTAAAGGCCTGCGGGTAAAGGCAAGGAAAACCAAAGTGATGATCTCCACCCACAACTCGCGCCAAAAGACCAAGACCGGAAGACACCCCTGCGGTGTGTGCAACAAGGGAGTTGGCAGCAACTCTATCCGCTGCCCCTTCTGTAAACACTGGATTCATGCCCGATGTAGTCGAATTAAAGGCAAGCTTGCAAGCGCAACCAACTTTAAATGCCCAAAGTGCCGAAACCCCGCATTACCAGATTCCCAACCCCTACAACATGTCACCCTGTCTGACTGTGAGCTAGAAGTGGTTGATAAGTTCTGCTACATTGGCGACATGCTAAATGCCGAGGGGGGTGCTGAGTCAAGCTCCATCACCCGAGTACAGTGCGACTGGAAACATTTCAAGGAACTGTTGCCATTGCTGGACGCAAGAGGTGTCTCCCTGTAATTGAAGGGCGCTATCTACAGGACATGTGTTAGACCTGCCATGCTACATGGAAGTAAAACCTGGCCTAAGATAGTACGACCACGTAATGAGGAGGGAAAAGGACAATTGGCTTAGAAGGGCATGTGTGCTTGAGGTAACTGGAAAGGCCGGAGTAGACCGCCCAACACAATCGTGGACATCAGTGGTAAAAGATGACATTAAGATCCTAGGTGTAAACAAGAGTCTCACCCTGAACCATGATCTGTGGAGAGCCGCCATTTCACAGTGAGTCTGACCCATGCTACATAGACCCATGACTATAAATGATGATGATGAATAATATGTAATAAACTGCGCACATTTTACGATCATTGTATTAACTAGTAATTAAAAAAAGGACTGAACATGGTGAAGAGGCAGGAAGTATTTATTATAATCTAGATCATTAATTCTTCTTTTATAATAAAGTGAGCAATACTTTCACGGTACAGCGATAACATTCATATATTTCCCAATAAGCATCTAAATATGTTACTGAGCCTGGGTTGATATATTCATCTAGTCTTGGGGACCACAACAAAGTGCTATTTGACAACAAAAGCAATTAACTCGAAAATATAACTATAGACAATAATCATTCACTTGAGATATGACGATGATAAAGATCCCTGAAACAAATTGAAAAAGGTACCAAAAATCTGAAAGGAAAAAGGGATAGAAGAAAACAACAAAGTGGCGTTGTTTTTATTTCCTTGGGCATGATATTATCCATTAGGAAATACCAGCTCAAACAAACGACACTCACATGATATCATCAAGGGGAAAATAACCGATCACGAACAATAAAGGTGAAACAAAGCGAAAAGATATGTAAAAGGAAATAGGAGAATAAATCAATAGCTAAATCATCAAACATTCATCGTTGTCAGCGTCGTGTTTCCGCTTGCATAAAGCTCATCAGTTTTCTGTTAAGAAAAATACGACGAACCGTAACAGACAGTCCGCTCGGGTACGTTTGGGGGAGAGATGTTGACATCAAATGATTCTTAAATATAGCTTGTCTTCTAAAATATGACAAAATGTCAATGTCATCATACAGTTTAGAATGTAAATAAATATCAATAGTTTATATCATGTCAACAAGCTTCAGTTTGATATATAATGTCTGTTGTATTTAGTGTGCACTTTATTCATTGAATTTCTTTAAACCTTGAGAGGTTATAGCCTACTTACATTGACAATTATTTTGTGAATTAAGGAATACTAGCTTAACATAGTCCGTCCAAATGATTGTTTGGCACACACACACATTATAAGTTCAAGTTTATAATCTGTTACCGGACATCATAGCCTTAAAACTTAAAGGTGGCTCTGCTCATGATTTGGATTTGTGTCAGGTGGCGTGGAAGCTGCGGGGATGTCAGAGCGGGCGGTCCTGTCGGAACCCCCGAAATCGCATGCGCTCTGGTGACAGCTGAGGATGACAGTGGAATATAGCATGTGGTGCATTATCCTGAGCCACCGAAAATTGTGTAAGGATCCGGATGGTCCAGGTTGCTTAGGGTAACCTAAGTTTAAATAACATGATAAGCTTTAACAATATCGAAGACAGCTGGGATATACCAGCCTTTTGGAGGGTTGGATGGCAGATGAGAGCTGTTGGGCTGGTGTCAGTGGTTTGCTCCCCAATGATGTAGGTAGTCATTCAGAGGATCTGCCATCGTGCAGGGTCGGCAAGCTACCAAGTATGCCTTGTTGGATGGCAGGCCTCGCGGCCTTTTGACAGCAGTGTCTTGCAGCTGTGAGGCAGAGGTCTGACTAACAGTAACTACTTGGACTTGCTCCTTTTGTGTCATACAGCAAGAAATTTGGGTGGGTAACCTCGACCTCGAAAATGGAGGGTTGGGATCAGAAGCAGTGATGTTCAGAGTAGCGACTTTGTCGCTACTCGAGTAGAGTAGAGTAGTAAAAAAAACTCTACTCAATTTTTACCATGAGTTTTTATTCTTAGCCCTTTGAACTAAAAAAGATCACCCACAAAAAATAAGATTTTGCATTTCTATTTACCAACCCAAATTTATTTGGCCATGTCACTTTTACTATAGTCTAATTTTATTTTTGACCAAAGACGATGTTAGAAAGTTACAATTATACAAAGGTTTCAAAATGTAGACAGGGAATTTGCTTCATAAAAATGTTAATTTTTGAACTTCTTTATTTGTATTAAATATAAGGGTACTCGACTACTCATGTACTCGAGTATTTGAGTAGAGTTTTTTTTTACTATTTGGGATACTCTTGAGTAGATAGCGGCACTACTCTACTCTACTCTACTCAAGTAGCAAGGAAAATTTGTCTACTCTACTCTACTCGAGTAGCGACAAAGTCTGAACAAAACTGCCCACGAGGGATCGAACGAGGGACCCATCTCCTCTCTCCGAGAGCCGACCATTAAATGACGAAGCCGTAAATAGTATGTTGTGTTAACTGCTTGACGAATTGCTAGTACGAGTTTGACTTTTGTAGTGTTTATATAATTTGACTTTATCTGGATTGTGTCTTTGTTTGCTACTCTGCCCTCCATTTACACCAACGAGGGGATTTTAAACGTGAACATCATGTAAAAGGGACACACGTTTTCTAGTTTCTGCCAACCCATGATACCCCCGGGAGCCTAATCAACAACAAGCGTTCACTGATTATGAAATTATTTTAAACGTGTTTTAAGCTACGTCACTACCTTCAACGATAACCCATTCCATATAAATCAAACATGATGTGAATCGAACCCTAGACCTCTTGGTTTTCTATCTAATGTTTTAACCACTCGGCCATCGTGAACCCTGTCAGACAGTTAACTGAGTAGTGTTTATATGCCGATGTAAACTCACCATCAAGCAAGTGTCATACTCATAAATGTCACCTCGTGTATCGATCTATGCTTACGTCGGACCCCATCCATGTTTGGGTCGGAGCCCCACCCCTACCTAAACAATATATCTCGAGATCTATCCCTTCCCCTCTTGGCACTTCCACTTTCCCCTACCCTTCCCCTACCCTTCTCGTACTTATTCGCGCGCACGTTTGAATTTACTTACTATATTATATTGCTCTCTCTTTCAATCACGCTGGTAAGAATATGATTTAATGACGAAAGGAAATAGGAGGGGGGGGGGATTGAAAGAGGCTGTGTATAACCGTGAGCCGAGGCTGCACCTTTGCTTGAGGCTATCAGGACGTCCCATCAGGACAGGTATATTTTGTTGTCTTCATATCGATTTTCCAATTATTAAACTCATACTTTAATAACTAGCTTGTTACTCATGTGTATGGCTGTTGTTTGTTCAGCAGGAGAACTGTTAGTGATGGTCATGTATAGGATCAATGGGAACATAGAGGGCAATCTCCTTAAGGCTGCTCTACACCAAACCTTATATTATCTTACATCTTAAAAAGGGCTAATATTTATAATCAGCTTTTTTGCACTGATTTTATGTTGGAGGCTGTTTTAGAAAATTAAGTAACCGGGGTCCTTGGCATGTAAAAGAATTAAGATGACGCCATTTTAATGTTCTATTGGTTTTTACAACAATACTGTGAAACTCACCACGGTATTTGACGATTAAAAATTTTGGGGACCCATTTTGGTAATTTTTTAAAACCTAGATATCCATTTCGAGCCTTTATACGCGTGTAAAATTCCAAACTATGTGTGATTGTCTGAAAAGGGTGTTAAGTCTAGTGATAACCTTACATAAACTGATTGAATTATTGAATGAGAAGGGCCAAGCAGGTATATTGAAAAATAAATATTTTACTTTACCATAATAAGTCACGAGTTTTCTAATGGTGATTTTATAATAATTTTAATTTGTCATATATTTTTCTCGGCTGTTTTATTTTCAAAATCAAATTACTCCTCCTCTTGTGTTGTGAAAAAATAATAATGATGTCGCTAATAATGATGTCGCTAATAATAATGTCGCTAATAATGTATGTCGCTAATAATGTATGCCGCTAATAATGTATGTCGCTAATAATGTATGTCGCTAATAATGATGTCGCTAATAATGATGTCGCTAACAATTATGTCGCTAATACTGATGTCGCTAATAATGATTTCGCTAATAATGATGTCGCTAATAATGATGTCGCTAAAAATGATTTCAATAATAATGATGTCGTTAATAATGATGACGCTTATAATGACGTCGGTAATAATGATGTCGGTAATAATGTATGTCAATTATATTCTAATAATGATGTCGCTTATAATGATGTCGCTTATAATGATGTCGCTAATAATTATGTCAATAATAATGATTTCAATAATAATGATTTCAATAATACTAATGATGTCGCTAATAATGATTTCAATAATAATGATGTCGCTAATAATGTATGTCGCTAATAATGATGTCGCTAATAATGATATCGCTGATAATAATGTAACTTATAATGATATCGCTAATAATGATGTCGCTAATAATGATATCGCTTATTATGATGTCGCTAATAATGATGTCTTTAATAATGATGTCGCTAATAATGATATCGCTAATAATGATGTCGCTAATAATGATGTCGCTAATAATGATGTCGCTAATAATGATTTTAATAATAATGATGTCGTTAATAATGATGTCGCTAATAATGATGTCGGTAATAATGTATGTCAATTATATTCTAATAATGATGTCGCTTATAATGATGTCGCTAATAATGATGACGCTAATAATTATGTCAATAATAATTATGTCAATAATAATGATTTCAATAATAATGTATGTCGCTAATAATGATGTCGCTAATAATGACATCGCTAATAATGATATCGCTAATAATGTATGTTGCTAATAATGATGTCGCTAATAATGATGTCGCTAATAATGTATGTCGCTAATAATGATGTCGCTAATAATGTATGTCGCTAATAATGATGTCGCTAATAATGATATCGCTAATAATGTATGTTGCTAATAATGATATCGCTAATAATGATGTCGCTAATAATGATATCGCTAATAATGATATCGCTTATAATGATATCGCTAATGATGATATCGCTTATAATGATGTCGCTAATAATGATGTCGCTAATTATGTATGTCAATTCTATTCTAATTGTTTAATAGAAACCAGCAAGTTCGATAGAAGTGAGTTTGGTGTCCAGTGTCTATACCCTCTCAAAGTTAATAGCTTGGACACGAGTAACTCAGTATGTTCTTAGTCTAGGGATCACCTCTTTTTCTACGATGTTTTTTCTAATTTAGCCACGTCTGTCTTCTTTAGTTTTTCCCACAATATTCCTTCATCATTTCACCTATCTGTTCATCCCCACAACTTGGCTATAAAACAAAGGACTTTAAGAGCTCATCATCTGGTTGTTTCCCAGATCCTAAGCCTCTAGCCACGACTATTGTAGCGGGAACAGCGGTCCCCAATTGTCGATAGTCCCCAGATTCCCTTACAATGGTGATGGTGTCCCTAATGTCCACGTCTTTGATGTCAAAACTGTTTCTCAACTGCTGTTGAAGAGATAAAGACTCTTTTCCTGGTCTTGTTTTAAAACACTCGTCATTTTATTGTTTGTACTCATTGCTCCTGGTCCCATTGATGGGGATGGGTGAAGAGATGGTGTGAGCTACTTAATCTTCTCAATGAATATTTTTGTGACATGGGATATTTCTCACACTTCTTAAACTATCTTTCTCTCTCTCTCTCTCTCTCTCTCTCTCTCTCTCTCTCTCTCTCTATCTCTCTCTCTC
>JAUUEB010469192.1:0-11731 GCA_032362205.1 Clione limacina | reverse complement strand
CATTTTCTTTTGTTTGATGAAAGCTTAAACATTATTTCAGACATCTAGGCGACATCGAAACTAGGCCTAATCAAAACTCGCCAGTCGTTAAATTCAGCTTTATGGAGTTAACACTAGTTACACACACAGTCTTCGTATGCATCTTGAATATCCATTCTTATATGAACACTGTTTCGTTTTGATTTGCTTGGTTTCGATGCATCTGAAAGCTTGAAGTCAAAGTAGCTATCTGGTTTCCAGTAGGCTTGGAGCATATATTTTTAAACTTGAATTTACTCCTTCCATTATTATTTACTTATATAGAAAACATTCTTACCTGCAAATTTCATTGAAGCTCAAGAAGAGGCGCTGGAGGTTGGGTAGCATGTCAATTTCAGTCTGATGAAAAGAGAAAACCTTTGTCTAAGAAAATGAACACTTTCATCATCTTTTACTTATAAAGAAAGAAAATAATCTTGTGCGTTTGTGTTCAAGTGTTAAAGTCTGGTTTGTAAGCACCCAAGAAAGCCCTTATTCACTATTAGAAAACACAATTTTTGACATAAATGTTTTTTTTATTCTTATCAAATCCTGGTATTTGATACACATTTTTGAACGTGGTTATTTCTTCAAAATTCAAGGCTTTTGGCTGTGAAATTTTAAAAATGAAGTTATATTTTGATTTAAGGAATATCAAGGGACTATACAATCATATTTCATGCCTTGTTATTGTACATTTAATCGTAAACAATGTATCATCGCCAGCAAAATTATCTGTTTATAATTAGTGAATGAAAGAGAGAACAACTGTTTAGTCAAGCTTTTTTCTAGATTTTACTAAAAGTTTCATACTAAAATTCTATAACTAAACGAAACTTTGATTTATTTTCTTATATTCAAAATCATTCAAATTATATAACTCATATAGTTACACTAATCTATTATTCACCGAATTTATTTGATGTAGATGGTTTCCGTAAATCTGTTAGTTTTGATGTCATATTTCCCTTAATAAAGACCTAAAAGCTCACAACAACCACTAACAAACTTGGATTTTTTAATAAACATTAATGAGAATTTCATCTTGACACTTTTTAAAATCGTGGAAAATTATTAAGTTTAATCTAGAGTAAGATAATCGTTCCAAAAGTATTTTGATTGACTTGTGATTTAGGAAGTTAAAAGTAGAAATTAAGCAGATGGGTCTGAACAAATATAGAAAAGCTTAATAGGGGAAGCAACTTCTGAATGTCACAAAGACAGTTTTAGGTTATTCCCTTCTTTATATTTATCTCCCTTCTAATGATGTTGTCTCAGTCAGTACTGTGCTACAGAGAGTCCACTCAAGCTCCAAGAGTTTCGAAGGAATGCAATACAGGTCACAACATTGGCAAATAATGGACACCACTGAGACATTTTTTAAAAATGGAAGCTAAATGATGCCTTTTAGAACCATTTAGGAATCTTTTTTACATCTTGAAAACTTAAACCTTTTTGATGATTTCCACACACAAAAATGACTATTGAAAACTTTTCAGTATACTTTAACAACTTTTGCTATTATCAATGTTTTTTTAACAGGATTGCTCACACTTAAACGTATTGGGGCAGACCCTCTCAGATTTTGTTTTTATAAAATGGGTTTTTAAAACTATTTCAAGATAAAAATTGTTAACAGAAATATGAAAAGTCAGATTTATTACTTTTCAAAAATTGGTAGTAATTGAAATCTGAGACGTTCTCGGCAAGTCTGAATGATGAAGTTTGAAGGTAATTATCACCTCAGTGCCTTCAATAACAATAGAGATGGATATTTTCCTGGTTCAAAACTTTGTTTTCATGATAAGTTTTGTTTATGTATATATGGTTGTATACTATTTACATTTACATGTTAGTAATTCTCAAAGAGAAACCAAGTCATTCATAACAAATTCTCTGAAACAGTGAGCATATCTTTCTTTAGCTTGTTGCATTAATTGCATGTAGATCTGACACCAGCTATATTCTCATAACATGCAACTAGTGTGCTGAGGATATATCCTTACATTTAAAGTTAACAGTGCAAATAAACAGATACCTGTCTGACCAAATATCTCATCTGTATGATGAAATGAATTAGTAAGCTTTATTTAAGGTAATAACAACTCACCACTGTGCGTATCTTATTGCGTCTTAAGTTGAGCTCAGCCAAGGAGTCGATTCCCCTGAGTTCATCTACATAAGTGATACCATTCCCAGCTAAATTCAACACTCTCAGCTCTGATAGATGATTCAAGTTTTCAATCTTTGATATCTGGAAGTAAACAAATAAATACAAAACATTGATAAGACTGACATGAAGCTGAATAAACATTCTAAAAAATTAGTATTCCATATATTTGTTCATGTATAAGTACACCTTTTACAAAATTTATCATTTAAAGAATCAAATGTGTCTACACACAGTCTACTCTGATAGTAAATTTGTACTACATTAAAACTGTGCTGTGATTTGTTACACTTAAAATTATGCTTTTTGTTTGTTTGATGTTTCATGAAGCTATAACAAAATTAAAAATACCTGATTCCCATGTAAATCAAGAACATCCAACTTCAGCAGGCACTCCAAGTTCTCAATCTTTTTTATCCTGAAATAGGAAAACATATAATTTTCATTACATGAACATAAACGATCACATAACTAAATTATTATGCGAGTGAAACTCAAAATGCAAATAATTAAATTACATTATGAAAACAGTTACAGAATAATGTATACCAAGTATAAAAGAATGAACTGAAAATGGTAAAATAAAATTTATTGTCAACAGTTCAATGGGGGGGATAATGACCTGGGGATAGTCCAGACAAGCTTGACCCAAAACAAATCTCAAAAGTATCAATTCCACTTATTTCTGTGTTGTTGACGTATGCCGTTGTTGATACCTTATTAATTTCATATGAGAAGGTAGTCAAATAAGGGTTGTTACAAATTGCACATTTTACGATAAATATAGAATTTTGTCTATATAATGCTTTCTAATTCCCATAGGCTGTAAAATATTGACCTAGTAACTTTTAACTAGAACTATTCAAACATTGTAATATATCTGTAACTGTTTTGATAGGGGAATTAATTCAATACAAATCCAGTGGTACCCTAATCATTAAAACAATGCATTGATTGCATATCTATATTCGTTTTAGATATGGCAGTTTTGTTGTCTAAGACTACCTTTATAAGTTTGCCGTCCCAGAAGTTTTTGACATCATTATTTTTAAAAATCTGATATCTATCAAATAAAGGTTAAATATTAGACTAGACACTCAAACCTTGATTCATTTGTTGTCAATTTTCTTCTCAATTTATATAGTTACAATACTAAAGCTCTCCTTATATTGCTTAAATATTTGTGTGGCCCAGCATAAATATAATTATCAAATTGATTGTAATCCTTGAAAGACAAAATATTGGTGCAATTAAACAACACAAATCATAAACATATTAATCCTTACCTATTCTTTCCCAACATAAGAACCCTAAGAGACTTGAGAGAAGCAAGACCAGAGATCTGCTCAATGTGGTTGTCATAGAGATCAAGGAAAATGAGACGTTTAAGGGAAGACAGATGCTGGATGTGCACAATCATGTTATGTTGGTAGTTGAGCAGACGGAGTTGTTCCTCTCCTTCCAGGATGGGACAGACTGACAGCTTTCTCCTGAGGATTGTAATGATAAACATGTTAGGTTAACAATACTAAGGTCTTTTTTTAATTCTAGGTAAGTCTAATCAGAAAAGAGGAAATATCGTTTGAAGTACTTGAAAAATGCTTCTACTTCATTCCTTTTATTCTATTTCTTGAAACATAAAATATATATATACATTGGTACTAAAGATGACCTGTCCCTATTAGCCTACTTTAAACATAATAGATTTATATATTTCATTGTTATTTTGTAACTCTTTTTTGACAATGAATAAATTACTTGTTAAAAACTTGGTGGAAATAATGTCCACACAGAAAACAGGGACAAACGACCCCATTATGCAACATTCCTAGAATAATTATAATTTAAATCATGATACTACATGTTCAAAAATCAAAGTTATCAATTATTATAAGGATTTCGCAATTAATTATTACTGAAGTACTGGGAAAAGGGTTGACCACTGATCACAGGTTACGAGAAGCCCATATGCATGTTATAAGATACCTGACCATCAACAATAACATTACATATTTAGTAACCAAATAATAGGATGGATTACTGCATATGGTGTTTCAGGATATTGGTTTTAAATGAATATTGTTGCATCATAGTTCTTATAATATAACAATTAATTGTGTTTGAATAAAGAGATAAACCTGTCAAGGTTGAGTCGGTCAGGATTGGAAGACCTCTCATCTGGTGTTCTGTACACGACAGGAACACCTGGGGCAGATGGACTTTCAGCAAAGATCACCCGATCCCCTGAAAATGATGAAAAATTATTTCATATTGCTAAATTTAAAAAACTTATTATATTTTAAGATTATGTCTATAATATGCCAAAGCCTATTAAAAATTGTTAAGCAAATATAAAGGTTACACCTACAACATACATCTCTTTTGAGGAAATATTCAGGAAGTATGAAGAAATGAACTCTAGGGTTAGTAAAAATTGCTTTAGTTTTCTTTACTATGTACATAAAAGCAGCTGAATATATTTATATTAAAATGTCTAAATTATCAACAGCCTTGAAAACCAGGAGTTGTTCAAGTCTGATTGATATGCCCTCAGAAGTCTTTTTTTTTTAAATTTAGAGTTGACCTTGAAGTTCGAAGAGTTTTCTAGAAAACAATATTTTTATTTTCATTTTTGGTGTGGACATCTTTATCAAATTATACTTAAATCTTGAAGACAAAGAGAAATTGGTGACTAATAATAGCATTTCAAATAACCATCATTTGCCCACTTTTGGAGCAATGCAATGAGACATCACTCAAACAGCTGACTTGAGACAACACTAAGTCAATAAGTTATTCTAGAAATTGAGCTTTATAACCTTGTTAACGTTGGTAGTTAAATTATCTTTAAACAACAAAAACACAGGCGCATTTTAGAGCATAAACGAGCATAATTATGAAAGCATAAACCACACCACAGCACATCACGCCACACGGCATGCATTGTTAAACATTTTAAGGCATGGGAAGTTTTCCAGGTGGTATACTATAATTCTTGATGTAACTTTTATTGGGAAATAAATTGCTGCTTTTCTGGTGTGATCTAGCTATCATGTATTATGCTCACTTAAAGTTTGTTCTCCACATACAGACATGACATATAAAAAACACATAAACATACAACTTTCATTCAAGATCAGTACCAGGCAAAAAGGGAGCATTTTTCTGTGGCTTGGGTGTGGACTGGGCACTCCCAGAGCGTGGATCCCGGAAGTCCCTGATGTCCCGACCGATGTGACTACCATTCGGCTCATCCTCATCAATGCTGGGGGTGTGTGAACCAAGATCATGACCGCCATATGCTGATTGGGGTGCTACTGCTTTTTTACTGCTGCGATAGTGGATGGGGATTTTCTCTGTGTGGCACAAAGGTGGAGAAGCTCAAATAAAGTTAGAAAACTACTGGGATATCATACTGGGGCATTTCGTAATATGGAAGCTTTTAAAATCAAAATTTTGAAAAAATGTTATAGATAAAATCATGCTGTTTTTTGAAACGTATACAACAGATTTTAAAATTTTATTGATACCAAATTTGTTCAAATGCAATAAATGGTTACCGAGCTATTGTCAATAAGGCAAAATTACTAATTTGAATATGCCCAAATGCGTTAAATGGAGAAAAAACGAAAAAGAGGTTTGATGTTTCATGGAAGTCGGTATAAAAAATAGGTCTTTTAGAAGCAAAAAATTAAATTTTTGTGCATCAAAACCTACTTTTTCTGTTAGCAAAATGATTCAAGTCGAATTTTAAAAAATAAAATTTTTACAGAAATTTGCCTTTGTCGTTTAATCTTTCTCAGTTTTGATAGGAAGAATTTACAATTTGACCACTTTTAGCATTTCATCGATTACCCAGTTGGGATGTTGTCACATTTTAACAAGTTTGGTATCAAATAAATTATCAATTCATGTTGTATACGTTACAAGAATTACATGATTCTATCTTTTAAAGTGTTTTTAGTATTTCGATTCCATATTAAAAAACACCATGTACTTTGAATATGGCAATTAACTTCTGTACTTTTCTTAAAGATCATGTTAGAACCACACAATGCAAAGAAAACTGTCAAGCAGATGGACCTTAAATGCTAGGACTCTTTTGGAACCAGACATCAACAATGCATTGGAAATATTTTTTTAAGTCGATACTTTTACTGTATCTTAGCTATAAAAAGGATGTATATAAGCTATCAACATTTCATTTCTTTCAATACAAAATATTGCAATAACAAATAAATAAATCTTCTGATGTCAGTTAAATGCAAGAAATTAAAAAAAAACTTTTACCAATTTCAAATGAAATAGTTTGGAATTAGTACTACTACTGCAACTATTGCATTCATATTTCAAATGACAATGATACATTTCTGAATGTTATCACACTAAAGTCATTAAAATGCTAAAATGTAACAATGCACAGATTAATGTGTTTTGTTATATAAGAAACAAAAGAGAGGATGCATTTGCCATACCGCTACAGTAGAAATCATAAAACATATATCATCACACATAGTTTATATCAAAGATTATCCAATTAATGATGTGCGGTTAATATCATAACCTTCTTAATATCATAGATCGGACACAAGCTTTGGACTGCTACTCTCTTTCCTATTTGCAGTCCTTTATATGGCGCACTGCACAATTGCTGCACAATACCGATGGTACTTTAATTCCAAGAGTTATGAGAATGACCACGTTCTACTGCAATATCAACAGTAAGATGCTATAGTCATAATAATGTTCAAGTATATTGCCATAGTAATTAGTAAACAGAGCACAGTGGAACAACTCTGGCCATAGATTATTCTTGTGTGCTCTCAATGCAGTTTCAAAACCAATACAATATAGTGCACACATTCAAAAGAGCAGATTATCAAGTTAGATTTTTATAATTGTGAATAGGACACTGTGTTAGATAACGAAAGTGTTCTTTGCTGAAATTGGCATTGAATTAATACAATGTTGACATCTAGTTAAATATACTTAAGTTCATATCATCTTTCCGATTTCTATATTTTACTTTTTATTTTATCTAATTGTAATATTTTGACACAAGAACTTGGAATATAAGACAGCTTAAAATGCAAGCATTGAGGAGTAGTTGTCGACATTCAAAATAAAACTATGTCCACCTAGCACTGATGGTTGAGGGGGGGGGGTGAACAAAAGTTATCTGTGCATCATCATGTGAGATCTTAAGGCAACGACAAATTGGACAAGGAATGGTTGGGACAAAATGATCTGGAGAATGGAAAATGTTATGGAGCTCAATCATAAAAAATACCATTTTTAAGAACTGTATAATTTGTACATAGATGTATAAACCTTGTAATGATAAAATTTTAAAGTTGAATAAATTATGTCAAACATGTTTCAAATGAAAAGATTGACAGGATTTTTTCATCTTTGCACTCTTGAGCCAAGTATAAAACTCTCTGAACTGCACAAATAAGTTATCATTACACAGATTATTTAATATCATTTGTAATAATGTACGACAAATATTGCGGAAAAACGCACACACCTTCCCCCATGTTCCCTGACTAAGGGGAGGGGGAGGTGGGGCAATTAATTTACATCTAATTAAAAAACCCACTAAAAAACGGAGCTTCGCGCCAATTTGTCCCCACTCCCATTTGAAAATTCAATATACGCGCCTGCTCTCCACATCAAATTGAGTAACACACATCTCCATTCACTTCTGACACAATGGTAACACTTCTGCTAATTGTCTAAAATATATTAACTGGCCATCATCTAAACATTATACCTTTCAGAAAACAGAGCACAGTAATGGCGCACTTGTGCATTAACTTTTTAAAGTGTTGTCTTCTTTTAGATTATGTAGTTGGTGATAGTTAAACGCCAATTCTTTAAATCATACTTATCTCGTGTGTTACCTAAAATTATTTAATGAGATACTTATACATATTCATAATTGTGTTGTGATTCTTAAAAAGATATTAAAATAAGTTAATTTGTATTCGTTGTTGGTAACCTTTATGAAAGCTTATGGTTTTATATTATGCTTCTTCAGATAACATTCGTAAATATATCAATAACGATACAAAATGCAATGTGTTGATTGAGACGTAACCACCCCCCCCCCCCCAAAAAAAACTTTCTTAAAGATGATCTCCTATAATTATGTGCCATGTTGAGCAACAATGTATCAGCATGTCTTGTAATGTTAATTTAGTATCGTATTTTATAGAGAAAGAGGTATTAGTGACACCAAAGCCTGACTCAAAACCGACATGTGCTGAGTGTTTGCTGTAATTTCACACTAGCTTGGTCATTTGTAGAGGAGTTAATTAGTATCATTATTAAATATCTGCGTGTGTGTCTCCTTCTTGGTGTTTGTAATTTACAACAGGTCAATAAATATCCAAAAATGTACCTTTCATTCTCATTTACATAATCTAAAAGAATCACCTTCGGTCAAATTATCAAAACGTAAAAGTCAATATCATTAGGCTATAATTAAAACGTTGACGTTAAAAAACTATGAGAAGACTTTGCCAGTAAAAGTCAGTGTATTTAAAAAAAATATTGATTTAAAACAGTGAATCCAACCTTTTAAACTCTGTCTTTACTATTCATGTAACGCATCGTCCCTACTTCTGGGCTGATGCCAAAGATTGATACAAAATAAACACTTTCACCAATAATATCGATCAAGCTATGAATAAAATATTGCAACGTGCCGGCCTGAAGATTTTTATTGGAATTACGAAATGTTCTCATCACCATTTAGGCACTTTCATCGAACAAATCTCAAATTTAACTTCTTGTTTTAAATTGTTTTTTCATCAATCAAACATCTTTTCGATCTGCTTCTAATCTACATAAACAATCAGAATTATAGGCGAATAAATGTGACACAACATATTACTCTTATGAAACATAGCTTGTAACGACTTCATCTCGATTATTAACAATTGCTTTATTACTGTACATGAAAGGTGGGTCCCCTGGGGTCCCTAATTAATGTACACATGACCGAATCGATAGAGTGTGGCAGCAAACATTCGAACCCTGGTCCTACCGCATGTAAAGTGGAAACGATGCCAAAGCCAACAATTCCCTATATGACAAGATACGTCAATGAAAGAGGAACACGGAGTAGGGATAACCACTAAACACGCATCACAAAGCGGCAGACAGCTTAGTAAAAGCAGCTCATGTCATAGGAGATAAATAAAAAGATGAAAGATGAAAACGACAAAAAAATTAAAAAAAACAGAATTTACCTCCAGACAGTGACGCCGGTGATGAAGCCAGAAATGGATACATCCCAGATGATTTAAGAGGAGTCATTGTACTCCGATATCGTTATTTTATAACTACAACTGGCAACATTTAAGATTGCAATAGTAATATCCAGCTTATCCATCAGATTTTCAATACAAACGTAAATGCTTGACCATATAATTTCCTTAAGTAATCAATTCGTCAGGTTTTCGCACTTCCAAACTATCAAATAAATAATGCACCACCAAACAATGGCGTAATGCGATCAGTGGTGCACACACAGGATCAGAAGATTAAAACTTTTGAAGTCAACAAAACAAATACTTGAATAATCTTGAGCACAGAAATCCTTTGTTGTCAAACATAGAGAAGACGAGCCACACTCTGTATCACACAATCACACTGGGTACATCACTGCCAATATAAAGTCAAACTAGGGACATCACTGCCAGTAGCCTGTCAATGCCGGGACAGTTTAATGCTCTAGTTATCCCGATCCTCATTATCATTATGAGAACTAAATTAGTGGGTCATTGAGTAGGTCGAACAGTTTCTTGAGGAATAATGTGATTGCCGTGTCTGTTTCTCAAAGCATTGTACAAATCAAGGGTAAGTGGTCCGCTAGTCAGGGGGTCTTTGTAGACAGTAGTAAGAGACCTTCAGACAACAAGAACGTCAAGTGGATCGAATCAATCATTGTACCACTACTACCAAGTACTGTAGAGCCATCATATTAGTGTCAAGCGTGATCACGGTAATTATAGTTATGCTTCTGAACTATTCGGATAAATTATATCTTACGAGAAATCTCAATAACAGATATTATATAAACTGATCAGATGGTTGATTCATTAGATGCTTCTTATCTGATGTATCAATACATAGACTTAAGGCACACAAAAAGTGAAGTTGAATACACTTCAGTTGAAAATAGTCGTCGAAATTGACAAGAAAACTCCTAATTTATTGTAAGATTGTTGTGCAAATAAATAATTACTAGGTCTAAAAATATGGTTGTGATTTAAAAATCAATGCACAATTCATGTACTTAAATATAGGTATATTGAGGCCTGAGGCCATGAAAAGACCTTTGATTGAAATAAACCTCTTAAGATATGATCATTCCAAATGTTGCATTAGTGAAAATTACATCATCATTATCACACGAACTTTAAACATATATTTTTAATATCTATATATTCGAAAAAACAGGTAAACAATTGAACACATCCAAATATTCCAAGAATTCCGAAGAACAAAAGCGACTTTTAGAAATGAAACGTGGCAACATAAAAACTCCACGTGAATATCGTTAATCCGGTGTGTAAATCTGCATGGTGTTATTACCATAGAGGTTATCTATACTCTTAGCTTATAACTTATAACCACTCTAATATTGCATGCAACGGAGAATTTCTCTTGCTCCGCCTTACTGACAGGGAACGGCAGGTCAAGATCAATGACTGCTATAGAAATAGTAACAAGGCTCCACACTCTATGTCAACTAAACCATGAATGACTTCAATTGATTAAGCGTCGGTACCACACAGCTATTTTCACTATCGGAATGACAAATGAGTCTGGCTGTAAGTAAACACAACGGGTTTATCGACACTTGCATTGTTATTGTCAAGTGGACCCCCTATAATCTGATGGTCATTTGTCGAGACAGGTTAATTACAAAAGGTCAAGTTCATTTCATTTTTATCAAAAGAAAATATGCGATTAGCTTGAGTCCTGCACATTTAATAGACATAATTAGTCTCGTAGAAGCCATCTTGCTTTATATTTTATTCTAATTGAAAGGGGGATTTTCATAAACATACGACCAAAACCACACTTATCTATCTTGGCGTAAGCGCAAAAATTCCCTTTTTTAAAGTCTAGCAGATACTAAAAGAAAGTCTTAAGTATGAAAGCAAAAAAGGCAACTAGGCCGACGGTAGTCATCTTTTAAAGAGACGTCATAATTCAAAATAAGCAAATACAATTGAAATATTCAACATAAAAATACCAATATTTTCTGATGTAAGGGATTTCGTGACATTAAGGGATTGAGAAATATTTGGCTCAAGTGTAAATCGATTCGTGAACCTTGAAACATTGCATGCCATATATCATCATGAACGGCTTTTTACAAAGTTAAACGCCAAAACACCACAAAGGTTTGTAAAGCAACCAATACACCAATGTTCCTTCTTTATTCTGACTGACTGAGAAGGAGCTATTAGAGATTCCTCTCCTTACTCCTCGCCGTTTCCAACCGCCAAGGGCGGGAAAACA